>VUQG01009330.1:5730-17137 GCA_015106755.1 Etia nguti | reverse complement strand
AAGGCTCACATATATATATATATATATATATATATATATATATATATATATATATATATATATATATATATACATATATATAGGTCTGATACCCATACTCCATAAATCTGAACAGAATTAGTAGCACAGGGCATGCCTGGTGAAGACCAGCACCAACCAGGAACGAGGGATGGGAGCCAAGCTCTTGCTACAGTTTTAAAGTAGTTTGAGAAGTTTTCCTTCCAAATTCATTGGAGTACAGTTTACCCATTATGATACTGTACATTAGAACATCCAATATTGCAGTATATTTGCCAATCTGTTTTCCTTTCACACACATGAAAAATAAACATATTTCCCTGGTATTTGTTGTATGTAGTCATTTATTTACTTGTTTATGCTCTGCTCAGATCAGCTGGTTGTTGAGTTTGTGGTGTTCTGAACATGTGTTGCCAACAGGTAAATATCACAGGGCCCGCTGGCCGACACACTATTCAATATCAGCATTAACAACATGGTTGAAGTGTGTTTCTCCTCCCTCTTGTTTTCTTTTTACATTTTAATTTTAATGTTATAAATGCTTATACAGAAAGATTGGCAAATAGCTGATATCTGCTAAAATCAAACACTTTGTGGAGTATTTATTGCAAATATTTACAGTGTAAAGTCAAAACATTTAGAATGAGTTAAATGCAGAACATATGGTAAACATTATAGTAAAACTTCAGTTAATCAGGTAGTAATTAATCAGGTGACTTTAAAACCGCTTACACAATGGCAACAGTTGTCTAGCTAATTTCCTGAGCTGGTGAGCAGAAGTCCTAATCACAGGCGATAGGGTTAGCCCTAACATCACCACTGTGACCAGGACAACTTGACCAAGAACTGAGGCAACTGTCTTTAAATACCCTCCACACTATGAGTTGATCTTGTACAGGTGTGGAAAGGGTGAACCAGCCCGGGGACTCCGCCCACAGGCTGATCAGACACCTGATGCCAACCTCCTCTCCCCACCTGTGACTAAATAACAGGAACATTAAACAAACACAGAACCTCACCCTGCCGCACCATGACACCACAGGCCAAATTTAAAAACGTATTAACACATGGTAACTTTTATTAAACACACCGCAGTGTGTTTGGATGTGATGCAATAAACACGTCTCTCTACAGAATGGTCGTTAATACACACTACAAGAAGGACATCCAGGAAAATCTATTTCATGTTGAATAATATTCATCAAAGTCAGCAGCCGATGTCTACAAGAAGTGAAGAGCAGTCGGCTAGAGGGACAAGATGAAAGAGGTGATTTTCAGAAGATGGCCTAGTCTCTAACTATGGCTGGCTGCGTCTTAATTTTTTTGCAGGATGAAAATGACATGTTTCATGTAGTACTAGGCAAACTTGAGGACTATAACAAGGAAAAATGAAGCATAAGTGTCTATGAATTCAGCGGCAGAGTCATAACGGCAGAAAAAGAACGGAGAGCTGAAACTGCGCATCAATCTGACACATTCAAACAAACAGATCAAAAGAGAGAACTTCAAACTGCAAACAAAGTCAGACATTACAAGCGCAACGGCAGCCAGATCCTTTTTTTTTTCAAACTGGATGCATAATTAGGGCTTCACCAAATTGAGCTGGATGAGAAAAGCTATATATGCCCTTTGCAACGCCTTCACTTTTTCATAGGGCAGTACAGTAACTGTTCTAAAGTATGAAAAGATCTTCGTCTGAGTGATAGACAGAGCATGATGAAAGACCGAGGGTGACAAAAGCAGAAACATCTAAGCTGAGGCTGAACAAACTGAAGTATTGATTCAGGGTCAAAGAGATTACTTATCTGGGTGACAAATTGTCTGCAGCCAGACCTTGAAAAGATAAAGACAATAACAGACATGACATCACCCAAAGACAAGAGCCAAATCAAGCACAGGGTAGATGGAGATTTAAAGTCTCTAATGACTGAGTGTCCTAACTTTAAACCAAGATCTGAGGGACACCCTTGAAATACTGATTTACTGACACACTCTTACAGCAAAGAATGCTCCCAGATTCTTCCTTGTGGGAGACGTTATTGCTGCTGACAGAAGTCCCACAAGTTAGTATATTGAAGAGCTCATTTCGTTCTTCCAGTCTTCACTGTCACCGACAATTTCTGTATATTATATATATTATAAAGACATGAAATTTCATTCATCTTCATCAAACTTACGCTATACAGAACTATCCGACCACACCTCTTAATCTTTAATGGTTCTGGCTTTGTTTTCAAAATTATATTCAAAAACTATCATATTTATATATGACAGTATAATAAAAAGTTCCAAACATCTTGTGGCATCAACATCAGCACAAAAACTGTGCACTGGGAGATTCATGGCATGGGTTTTTATGGCTGAGGAGCTTCTGCATGTGCAATATTTAGGTGGCCCAGTGCTTTTGTCCTTATATGTCATGCATTAAATGAAGATAAGACCACATTTTATGAATAATCACAACAGAACTCCTGGTTATTCCAAGAGCTCATGATCTATTTCATACAGTTTTAAGACTAAGACTAGCTGTGGAGAGTTAAGTGTAATTCCTGTTACAAAGAAGAAGTGATATTGTTCGACCTTCAAAGGAATATCTTCCAAAACTAAACTACCCTACGGTGGTACTTTTTTTTTTTTAAATTGTGTTATAATGTTTATCCTTTCTAATGCACATGGACAGCTAATTAAACAAAGGAGGGAATTTGTGCTCATAAAATCAATATACAGGTGCTGTTGTACAAGTGTGGGCTGTAATTAAATGTCACTAACAGGTCTGGAGGTGCAGTAGTCCCTCCTACTTCCTAGTTTCTGATTTGTTTGGATTGACATAAGCTGTGCCAGCTAGCACTTGGCACTATGCTCTACTTTTCTGGCATCTGGTGTAACATTTTGTGGACTTTATGTGCATCTGGTCCTGTGATTTGCCCCATTTCTGTGTTGTTTCTTGTAATACATTGTTATCTGCAATGTAAGATGGTTTCAGCATGCTCAGCCTCTAAGTATGCTAATAGAAGGACTGAGACAAACGTTTCACTACATGTTTCCCACATACAGAGCAACATGCCTCTAGGGGACTATTACAGTGAGGAGAGAGAGACATGCACTGGGAAATTGAGAATAAGAAGACAATTTTTTCCCTCCATGAGCATGTTTTACACATGACATCAAGTACAGAGTAACCTACGGCTTACATCCATGAACAGAGGTTGTGATAAGATTGCCTGTGATGCACACTTCTGCCATTCTGACACTCACCAAAACTGGCACAGATGATGCTTACGCCAGTCCTCCTAAAAGTTATCAGAAACATTTTAGCCATTTAAAGCTGTTTGTCCAGTACTGGGAATCAAAATCAGTGATGGCAGCACCTGGCCCTCTGTGGTGGTAGAAAAGCTGGAGATTGGGGACACAATAAACAAAAGTACTTTGTCCAATCATCTTCTTATAGCCAGGTTGAAAAAAAAGATGAAATTAAGTTGGCATGGCAACTGTGTGCTGTTTGGCACCCTCATGGCTGCTTCCAGCTCTGTTTTATACACATTTTGTATGAAAACACTTCTCCGACGCTGTCCCTGAAATGTAGGACACTTGAGCACAGGGTGTAAATGCACAATCGCAACAACCTCTACATTGTCACATAAGCTGTGATTGTGTGTTAACATCTCTGTGTTTGATCGTGCATTTGCAGCGACTGTCCTTTCTTTTCATAAATTGGCTGAAGTTTTATGTGTGTGTGTGTCTGCCTGTCTGTCTGTCTGTATTTGGATGGCTATAAAGACAATTACACCATTGAGAGCTCTTCTTGGCAGACTGACAGAAACCCTGATGACAAGTGATTGGATAAACCGTGCCTACAGGAGACACACTCTCATGCATACACAGTGCCACAGTTTATTTTTTCTTTTCTTTTGTGTTGTTTATCTTTTTTAACTGACCCTGATTTTTTTCTTTCTTTCACTGCGATTTCAGTGAGACCAGAACCCATCAAGTCTGCTTCTCCTCTATTTTTATTGGTTCTCTCCATGGGTTATTTGCTGTGCTGTGGGACAAAGGGTCAGATTTAAAGACTGAAACTGATGTGTGTTAAGGATCATATAGGATGTGGGCCTGGATTATAAGTCTCCATGACTGGCATTAGTTATGGCTCCATGGCTGGCCACACACTCGCATACAGTTGGAGTAAAAATAAATGAATACCTTTTACAGAAAAATGAATTTACTGGACCTATCCCCACCCTTCTATTTAAAGGGTATCTCAGCATTATATTATATTATGTGTGTGTGTTTGTGTGTGTACAGGCTGCTTTGAATTGATAGGAGGTCAGGTAAATATCACAGTGGCAATGAATGAGTTATCAGTCATCAATGGATTTGGACTTTATCAGCCACATAGAGATGCTTGTATAAAATTAATCTAGCTTTAAAAAAAAGACGGCTGTATTAATAATGATATCAGTTATGCAGAAACATGTAAAATTGAGAACACAGTTCTTAAGATGAACCTTAAAATTGAGATTATTTTTAATTTTGAAACCAAAATATTTTCCCCATTCTTTCTTTATAGAGTGTTTAAACAATTAAGGGCTGCAGTTGTATTTTTTAGTTTCATAATGTGCCAGATGCTTTCAGCCTGGACTGCAGGCAGGTCAATTTAGAACTGCTGTAATATGTGCAGATTGTGGGTTGGCATGAAAAAAGATGTCTGGCCGGCAGCATATGTTGCTCCAAAACCTGTATGCATTCCTCAGTATTAACTGTCCCTGCACAGGTGTGCACCAAGCCATGTGGACTAACAACTCAATACCATCAAGGATGCTGGGGTTTGATTTCTGTGCCTTTCTCATTTAAAAATATTAATCGGGTGGTCCCTCTCTTGTTTAGCCCAGGTTAAGGCGGTGTCCATGAATTCTGAAAAAAATCACAAATAACCTTAACAACAACAAATCTTAGGTCTTTTTTTTCCAGACTTAAATTGTATTTTTTAAAAATATATTAAAAAAAACATTTGTCATTTCAACATTTGATGAGATAAGTTTGTGCAACACTAAGTGGACAAAAGTAAGCCCACATCTCGCGGCAGATGGCCACCCCCCCACTGAGCCTGGTTCTGCCTGAGGTTTTTTCTTGTTAAGAAAGGGGAGTTTTTCTTTCCCACTGTTGCCAAAGTGCTTGCTCATTGAGTCACTGAGTGAATGAAACTCGCCAACGCTCTGCTGCATCTGTAACTACAGAATTCCAAATCTCCTCTGGCATTAACATCAGCACAAAAACTCCACCGGTAGCTTCATATCATGGATTTCCATAGCTCAGATAAATTTATGGCCTGAATAACAGGTAAATATTTTCATTCTACTCATATTTTACATTTAACAAAGCATCCTGACATTTTTGAAGACAAGGTTTTACACATTTTGGGAAATATGACTATGCTTGCACACCTATAAAAATAAAATGCCTGGCCACTGATCTGCCTCTTCAACCTCCACAACCTAATGCACTCATAAAAGACAAAAAACAGTCATTAATAAATCATTAAAGCCTGTGCAGGTACACGTACATCTACAAACAGCATGATTCATACCCACTACATTGTCAGTGATGTAAATAATCATTGACACAACTACACATACATCTTTTATCAAGCTTAGCATGCCTGATGACTGACTGCTTTAGGCACTGACAGCTCACAAACTCGCTCTCATAAGCACACGCGTTATTGACTTAATAATCAAATCAAGTCAAATCCTTTTATTGACCATGTAAAACATCACAGAGTGAGGCCTGAAGGTGTATGTGTACCAGCAGGTTTTGGGCATGTGCCCGTTTTATTAATATGATGTCAGCTGTATCTTCGCCAACCTTTTTAAAACATTGTGCCAGTTTTTTTATTTTTTTTATTTCTGTGTAATAAATGTTGTGGTATAATTACAAGCAGAGGTTTTTTTTGCTTGTTTGTAAAAAACCCAACATTTTCTATGTTTCTGTTTTTTTAAGTTAAAGATACACTCAGTAATTTTTTCGGGTAATTTAATTTAAAAAAATGTGATATTGTAATTATTATAAATATTGATTGGTGTGTAATTACATCTTCCTACAAAATGACACATTGTAAAAACATTAGAAGTAATCTGCAAAAAATACGCACATTTGTGGAAGTCTACACTCACTACAGATGTTTGGCGGCCAGAGTTGTTTGTCCCACAGTGGCCACCATAGGATTAGGCACTTGCTTGAATTAGGAGGGGGAGGAAAACAGAATTTAATTGAATGCAATCAGCAATTTACTGACACCCAGTGGTGACATTTTACACACGATAACTTAAGTTAAGTTAAGTTCTTTTCAAACTCTGTTAGTCAAATTCAGATTCAAATTTTAATTAAATTTTAGGATATTTTGCTTGTAGCTGAAATTTCTTTGAGGGTAGCACTATAACAGCCATTCCTAATAAATGGTTATTTGACCATCCTTTTTTGGGGGGGGGGGTTAAGTGAATTTCTTTTAAAATTATCAAGCAATGAAATGATAATTATGTTAACCAGTTGGTGATAACTGGTGTAAAGCATGTGTAAAAATCTGGACGGTTAGGGTAAAACTGGAATTGATGTTTAGAAACTTTTGTAAACGGTTAAGAAATACTGTGTGGTGCATCAAGAATCATTATTTGCAGCCATTATTAGATTGCCCTATTAGATATTATAGTATAGTATAGCATGTTAATTACCCTCAGGGAAGAGAAGAAAAAATTAAATTATAGTAAGTCTTTTTTAGGATATAGCTACTTGAGGGCAAAGTCAGGATCAGTTAACTTGGTTTGTTACAGATAAATATTGTAAAGCGTCGTCTCGAGATGATATTTAGTTATTTATTAATATTCCTTGCACCAGTTGTGGGTGACTGTATGTTTAGTGAGAGTGAATGTCGGAGTGTATTTTTTCTGTTTGTGTGCTTATGTTTCTTTAGTTGAGATCTCTCGCGAGCTTGTAAGTTGCAAGCAGGGCTTTGGTAATCCCATTCTCCCAGATCCCCTTTCCCTCTTCTCTCTGTTTTCCCATTCTGTTCTCTAACCTTCATCCTTCCCTCTTCTTAACCCTTCACCCTTTCTTCATCTTCGTTTTTTTCCCCTTAAGCTCTCCATCCTTTTACACAGATTTCACTCTACACTCCCTGTAGCCTGCACATCGCTGATTCTCATTGTCTCTCTCTCTAATCAAATACCACATCTGCACTCAGCTGCTTTCTTGTGGCTGAACTTTACACTTGCCCCATTCTTTTTTGTTTCTTTGCTTACAGAAAGTGCGCAAATGCTCTGGACGCTGGGCACTATCATCAATTTGAGAAGAGGGGCTTTTAATCCCAGTTGCAGCAATTCTATTTCACAGGCTGTTTTGTGTTCACATTGCAGTGCCGGTAAGAGAAGCAGTAGCAAAAATAAAAGTCAGTATGGTTATTTAAGGGCAGCTTGTATAAAGTTTTTGTTGGTTTTGTGTGTGTGTTTTTTCACCTGTCTCAGAGAAACTATGAATTTTGGGGGCTTGTGATCCATATTCTGCTCTGGCAGCTTTATTTAAATCCCTTAAAGTGGTGACATCTCTCCCAGAGCTCCAGCTCGGTGACATCTGTGTGTATCATGTAGAGAATCACTCTACTTTCACTGCACCAGGATGAAAGCTTTCAAAGTACGGACAGCTACATGTATCTTCGATCTGGATGGGTAAATAATATCAGCGTGTGGGAGGTGGTCATCAAAGCAAAGGTAAATGCAAAAACTACCATTACAATGTAGTCCTGTAGCATTAATTTGTCACATTAATGCCATGTCATGACAGTAAAGTTGACTGAGTATTTTTCCAATGTTGGTTAAATCATTCCTACAGTTGAAATAAACTGAAAGCCTGAGTTGATGGGGAGAAATGGGGATTGGTGCGATTTGGCCTTTAGGGCAGGGTTAGCAGAGATGTGTCTTGGTACCATACTCTACACCATTCTTGCAGCATAGTTAAACTCAAAGGTCTCTGTAGGATGGCTGGAGATCAAAAGTCCGCACTGTTGTTTAACCCACTAGGTTGGCGTGTCCCAGTAGCTCCGAATTCAAGTGAAAACTATGGATAAACTGGACAACTTAGAAACATTAGTGTCTTTAATTGTTTTAATTAGGTTTTGCTTTGCAAAGCAGTAAGAAAACGCTTTGCAGACATCTTATAGCTTGTGCCATAATCCAGATCATGTGTTCATGTCGTTGTTTTATTTAATCATGTTAGTGTAGGTAAAGTGTGGCTAAAGACAAATTAAAAGCAAAAGTGGTGTCGTTAAGCGCTATTCTCTTCATCCCCGACATCTCGACAGCTCTTTGTGACCCCGTGTCATTGATGATCCCAGACATACTCAAGTGACCCATCTCAAAACTGACTCGCTTCACCTTTGTAGAAGTATGCCTTCTTCAGCCTCTCTCTCACTGAGCCGCACGCTCTTATCAGCATGCTCCAGTTGCCGTAGCTTGAGCGTGCTTTGAACTCCGCTCTAGTTCACCTCCTTGTGTGCCGTCTGTACGGGAAAGCAGCGGCGACAGAGGGACGCAGTCATCTTCATGTGTGTGTGTTAGCGTTCACATTTTCTTGTGTTTTTTTTCCCTCACTGACATTCAAGCTTCACAAGATGGTTGAAATGGTGTGACTGCCAGATTTTCACACATAATTTTCTCATTTTGCCCATGCCTACATTCCTCTAATCCTACAGGGGTGGTCTATGGCTCTGTTTGGCAGAAAAAAAAACAGTTTTCAAGAGGGAAGGAAAGGGATTACCTGGATTTCACTTTCTCTTTTTCCTGTGATGATAATTGAACACATCCTAAATGGTTTTTATATGCGCACAGAGGCTTGTGAATATTCAGTGAGTCGGGGCACATGGATTCAGGGATTATTTTAGGGTGTAACTGACAGTAAAAAACAACATAAGCACCTAAATGCATTTTCCAGGTTTATAAGTTTTGGAAAAGTCTTTATGTTCTACAGTAACTGTCTTTTTGTTTTTGTTGATGTTTGCAAAATAGAAGCAATTCGAAAGCATTGTGCAAATGTATGACATTTTCACATTTTTTTGAATAGTCAAAGAGAAGAGCTGGAAAACATTGAGTTTCTAAGAGAAATATGAAAGAAAGCTGTTTAAGTTGCCCTCTAATAGCATATTCCTCAAATTGCTGAAATTATTTGCTAAGATGAAAAGGAAAAATAAAGTAGTGGACTGAAATTGTAGCAAGAGAGAGAGAACAAAGCAAAAACAGAATAGGTTAAAATCAGAAAATTGCAGAAAAGATAAAGGAGAAGAAACCACATTAAAAAAAAAAGCCCTGGGAATTGCAGCAGACACTGTATATTACAGATAATAAGAAAATTGAGGCCAAAAAATAGACTTCATTTATGTTAGTGAGATCAATAAACATGTTATTGATTATGTGATACATACATAATGTGCATATTCATGACCCATCCTGTATAAATGCATCATCATGCTCAAGGACAAATGAGCATGCATACACTAACAGAGTCAGAAGAACCAGCAAATAATATGCACACGTCAGCATTTAGACATGTGCTTAAGAAGAGAGCAGTGCTGTTTAACAGCTTAAGTTGACTGGAAGATCATTTGTCAGTTTGACCACTGAGATATGTCAACATTTGTGTGTGTTCACGTGTATTTTTAATTCTGCATTTAAGTCCCTGAAAGAGTGCTCACTAAATTACGATAAACACTATATGCAGAGATCCTGCCTCTATGGTTCAGCCTTAAGATCCTAAACATTGTTAACTCTTTTAAAAATGGCATCGCAAGGCATTAACTTTATTGCATTTTCAGGAGTCCACAATCCCACGCATGATGCGTGCTGAATTGCCACTATATAATAAGGCGATAAGTTACTGGACCAAAGACTTACGGTAATTTGAAATATGAAAAAAAAAAAAAGAAGAAATGTGAGAACTGACAGTCCCGCTGAAAATCAACACCATGCCCCACAGCTCGATAAAGATTTTAGCTTATTGTTTTGCCAAACAAACCATGACAGTGCCAGCTCACTTTAAATTACAGCAGCTCACAAACGCCTAGCAGAACTCGACTACACACTACCTGCACAGTACAGAGTGGCAGAGAAGGAAAATAAACAAAGAGGCTGGAGAGGAGAACTGTGCATCTTGCCATCCAAATAGGCCAAGCTGTTTTTCTCACCAGCTGGCAGACAGAACTTAACACTAGTAAATACTCAGCTTCTTTTTAGCATTTGATATACAGGCTGTAACAAAAGGAATCATCTGATTTCAAAGTGCTTTAATTCCACAGCCGTTCACCGGTAATGTTTAAAACGTGGAGTGTTAGAAAGAGCGGACTCGTGAGTTTCACGTGGTTGCTGGTAGGTTGTACAACAACTGCAGCGACTCCAGACATGCTCGCAAAGTATAGGACAAGTTTGATTATCGTATGGACATAAGGCAGAGAGGGACACGTTGGGCACTTAAGAACACTTTCAGCTGTGTATTTTCAAGCTCGTCCATTTCTTTTATATAGCCTGTTGAAATCTGATGTTTCTTTTTGATACACCCTGTATGTTCCTATGTTGCCACATACTTCTAGCTTCTGATTACTCACCCTCATTTCAAATGAAACCCACTTAGACTTCACTCAATTTGAGATATTTTTTTTTAATCACAGCTAAAACTTAAAGAAGCTAAAACTTTTGCAGCCTGTTTAACCAATGACGATTACAGTATCTTAAGGTTTACGATAAGAAACTCAACCTATGTTGCCGCGAAGCAGCTTGGAAGTGCAAATCTACAGAGAAAATGTAATAAAAAATGATGTATGTCAACACTCAGTACATCAGTGCGTAATGATTAAATTAGTGCGATGATATTGCAAGCGCTGCGAGTACTGAGTCACCACCAACTGATTAAGTATTATTTGAGTAGCTCAGAAAGGTTCCCTAAAAGTGACAGACTAAAAGACTTGATGTTTCATTTTTCTTTTTGTTTTTTTCCTTGTCGCGCACTTGCTCAAAAGTGTGCACGACGAAATGCAGTGACGACCATTTTTGTATCCCTCTGCTTTTACTGTGTCTATCCCTGCAATTCGCTCTCTCTAATGGAGGTACTTAGCATGTGTAGCGTGTAAGCAGTGCGGAGAAGTGTTGATTCTGAATTCAATTAGCCATGTCTGCCTGGGAACAACTGAACCACCACAGCCTCTATCTGTCTGCTCAGCAAGAGAGCTAGAGAAACCTGAGGGAAGGTTGGGCGTTAATTAGCAAATTTTAGGTTTTACAGATTTATGTCATCATTTTAAACTATCTCTCTTTAACCTGTAATAATTGATGTGTCCTGGGAGTGGGTTGGGTGGGGGGGG
>VUQG01009329.1:20609-33178 GCA_015106755.1 Etia nguti | reverse complement strand
TGCCCCCCCCCCCATTGCTTTTAGGCAAAGGATGTAAAAAAAAAAAAAAAAAGTAAGCTTACTTCACTTTGAAGTTTCACACAGAGGCCCCTAGCCAAACATATGTTATCAATACTCTGACAGCCTGACCCAAAAACTTTTGATGACTGTGCAACTGGTGAACACGAGAAGTATGCTTTAAAAACTGGTTAAAATTGAGATCTGTAGAATTATTTCCCATACACACCTCTCTGGTGTCTACACACCAACGTGAGATAAAAGTTTGCATTTTCCTTCTTAATATGTGAACGTTTGAGTAAATGGCAGTTAAAAACAAATATAAAAAGAATAAAGAAAAACGACAACAGCAACAAAAAACTATTAAATTTAACTGATGCTCTTGGCGACGGTGGGAATAAAAACAGTAAGAACAGGAAGACTCCTCTGGCAGAACCAGGCTCAGGAGAGAGAGGGAGAGACAGATTAACAATGACTAATGATTAAATGCATAAAACGCATAAAATAAAGTTAAAGGCGTTGGTTCTTTTGGAATTAGGTTTTACTCATTTAATCAGTATTCTTTTTTATGTTTTCCCTACTATTCTCTCTTAAATCTTTCATATAATCTATTTTAAAAAGAAAAAAACCCAAAACAACAAGAAAACCCCAAACAATAACAACAACAAAAAAAAAAATTGGTAATTCATGGTCGGCTAATTTAATTTTACAGTGCAACAGCGACATCTTGTGTCCTTACGAGGAATCACACGCTACGCTTCAACGATGCAGTGAACATCCGTCGCCAGCGGGCGTCGCTGTTGAGTTGTACTGCGTTGACTGCACAGACAGCAGAAGTCAACCAAAGAATTTCTTCTACAGCTGATTCGGTCGCCATCTTGCTCCCGAACATAAACAACACCACCGAGTCCCGTTAGCGTTTGGGTGTACCGCTATTTTTCTTTTTTTTGTTTTTTCTTTTCTGTTTTTTGGAAGAAAACAACAAGTCTTCCGGCCTCAGCGCCGATCCTTTTAAACGGAGATGATGTTTGATGTGGTCACCTGAGCCGCCGTGTCAGTCGGTATGACAGTCGTCAGCTGATGTGCGCTGCTTGTAAATTGGTTGTTGAGTGCGCGAGCATGATACCATGACAACGGTGCGGCTGTCATTAGCACACCGTGAAGTATTTTATTTTACTTTCGTATCTACACACTTCAAGCGAGTCATGAACGCCTAAAGAGGAATTGGCTTTTCAGCCTTGTATGTTTAAACCAGCGAGCTTAGACGATGACGCCAGGCTAACCAGGCCGTTTGGTTTGTTAGCCGAAAGAGCTACGTGTGTGTGTGTGTGTGTGTGTGTGTGTGTTTGGATAGCGCACATTGTATTCTGGATGGTTTCTGCTGTGAAATAAGCTGAGCCGTTTTTTACACAGACATGGGGATCCACTGCGGATTTCCTCACCGGGAGGGAGCGGAGGTTTAAAGGGGGCGGGGAGAGCAGCAGAGGGGCCTTGCTGCTCGTCATCCCCGAAGAAATGGACCAAGAGTACGGGAGACGGCTGCTGAGGCAAATCAACCACCAGAACCTGCCCGCAGAGGCCCGCCTGACCAAGGTGAGGCACGGAGAGCGATATTTAACACGTTCCAGCACGGCTGCAGTCTTCTCGTGTGAGTGTGCTGTTTTTATTGCTGCTTTTAATCTCTTATGTTCATCCTAGTGTTTGAGTGCTACCTGCAGTCCTGTCAGTGTGAAGTCAGGGGACCGCTTCATCCCTACTCGAGCTGGAAGCAACTGGAGCATCAACTTCCACTATGCCAATGTGAGAGGTGTTCGTTTGGTTAAAGTAACAGTGACAGCTCAGTAATCCAGGCCAGTGGTGACATACCTTTCACTTTCTTGACAGGAGAACTGTCGCTCTCCCAGTCAGAACCGTAAAGCAAAGGATGCCACTTCAGACTCAAGCAAAGGTCAGAAGTCCTTTTTAGTATGTAAATGTGTTATAGCAAACATTTAAAGTCCAGATCTGTACCTATAACAGGAGCCGTTTCATCACCGCTCTCACTGCCGCCCCTCCAGATGCTGTGGCCTACGCTGCCCTGTTGAGGAATGAGTTGCTCGGGGCCGGGATCGAGACGGTGCCAGACCCTCACACGGAAGACCGGCGGCACGCAGTCCTCTCGCAGGACTCTCAAAGTCTTTTTAGGGTAAACGACAACGGGGGTGTGGGTGGCCATTAAAGTGAATTTAAAGCGACTCCTGCCGTGGGCTGTCAGTGTGAGATTGACATCCGGCTGTCATAAACATTTCACGCATGTGTTATGCTGTTATTTTTGACTCATCTATAAAATTCTGTAGCGGCGCTTTAAAACAACAGATATCTCACCTTGAAGTCGGCCATGAGAGACGACGTCTGCACCAAATCCCGGTGGCAGTTTGTAACTGTGGTTCTGCTTCCTCTCTGCAGTACACTGTCCACACTAAGAGAGTGCCTTTTGATAGTGACAATGAAGTCTCACCATACTCCCTTTCTCCACTTAGTAACAAAAGGTATGAAATGTCTCACACACACACGCTGCTCACTCGTCAGGTGTTTGAGCCGTGCTTTTTTTATGGGGAGGGGTTTAATGTCTCCATGTTTTGTTTCTTGTAGTCACAAGCTGCTCCGCTCTCCCCGAAAACCAGCCCGAAAGATCTCCAAGATCCCCTTCAAAGTGCTCGATGCTCCGGAGCTGCAGGATGACTTCTACCTCAACCTGGTGGACTGGTCAGCGGGCAACCTGCTGAGTGTCGGCCTGGGAGCCTGCGTCTACCTGTGGAGTGCCTGCACTAGCCAGGTAAGTGGGGGGGTGGGTTAGATTTTAAAGAGGTGCGCTGCAGATGAAGAGTACTGGAAGGGCTTCTTTTTGTGTGTAAACAGGTGACGAGGCTGTGTGACCTTTCAGTGGACGGAGACTCTGTTACGTCAGTGTGCTGGAACGAGAGGGTGAGCGTGCCGTTAGCGACTCTGCTGCTTGTGTGTGGCACGAGAGAGGAGAGTACAGAGAGGAGAACAATGATGTGTGGGTTGCTCTGGTTTTAGGGGAGCCTGGTTGCCGTCGGGACGCACAAAGGTTACGTTCAGGTGTGGGATGCAGCAGGAGGGAGGAAGTTGACCAGTTTGGAGGGCCACTCAGCCAGAGTAGGTCAGTTCGAGCAGGAGCAAAGTGAATTCAGTCAAATGTGGTTTGTGCGTCTCTCGCTGAGAAGCCGTTTTTCCTGCTGCTGGTAGTGGTGGTTGAGGGAACAACCCTCGCTCTGAGCCTTTAAGCTCAGGCTCAGCTCTCTTTATCTGGGGCATGAGAATAAGAGAACCTACCCTGTGTGCCCAAGGTGCCCTGGCGTGGAATGGGGAGCAGCTGTCTTCTGGCAGTCGAGACCGAGTGATCCTACAGCGGGACGTCAGAACGCCACCTTCTGCTGAGAGAAGGCTGCAAGGTCACAGACAGGAAGTGTGCGGGCTCAAATGGTCTCCTGATCACCAGCACCTTGCGTCTGGAGGCAACGACAACAAGGTGAGGCGACTAAAACAGCACATACTTGATGAAAATTTTAGGTTAGAATCTAGGTAAAGGTTCAAAGTAAGCAAATTCAAGCTTTATTGATATCTATATATCTTAAAACAGCCGTTCATACCTCTTTAGCCTCTTCTAGGAGTAGCCCTTGAATTTTTGTTTTGAACTGAGTGGTTTCTGTCATATTTCTGCCTCCTTATAAAACAAAATGACTGGGTTGACATCAGAAGATATTGAGGGTGGTCTCTCCCCATGGAGTTGCCCATGGAGTTACCAATAGAAATGATTGTAATGGCTGTCACAGCATGTTTTTATTGGCATAAACTGAGGTGTCAGAACTTGTCATTAAGAGTCTTTATGGAAGAAAGAGCTAAACTTACAGCTCTCCTTACTGACCGCTTCCTGCCTTTTGAACAGTTACTGGTGTGGAACAGCTCCAGCCTTCTCCCTGTGCAGCAGTACAGTGACCACCTGGCAGCAGTGAAGGCCATCGCCTGGTCTCCGCACCAACACGGGCTGCTGGCGTCAGGCGGAGGCACGGCCGACCGCTGCCTGCGTTTCTGGAACACGCTGACGGGTCAGGCCCTGCAGAGCACAGACACCGGCTCCCAGGTCTGCAACCTGGCCTGGTCCAAACACGCCAACGAACTGGTGAGGAGACGCAGACACGCACTGCGCAACACTAAGATGTGATGTCAGCACAGCAGCGTCTGGTTATAGATAATGTCATCATGCTAGTTAGACCCAGTTTGTGAACACAGTAGCTCAAATATTAAATTAGCAAATCAGATCGGGTTTGGACAGCTTAATATAGAGCCAGTTACTAATGCGTACATTACACCTGTGTTGTGTAATGCAGCGTTCGGTTTAACTAGAACTGCGAACTGTGCTGATTCATGGTCAGTTTTCATTTCCACATGACATTTCTTATACCTGAACCCTTCTACTGTGTACAGATGACAAAATACTGAATTAAAACAGCTTAGTGAATTTACAGTTCAAATATTATCGTCTTACACTGGTGTTTTCTTGGAAAGAGCATAACCATCCAAATATGGTCTGAAATTTCAGTAAAAGTGGTGTTTAAAAAGTATTTAAGTATAACTTCCTTTTTTACTTTTGCTGTTCAAAGATCACCACGACTGCATAAAAATCAAGAATTCATACACTGCTTATGTTTAAGTGCCGTTCCACACAGAAACATAAGGGAAGGTTGTGACCATACCACATCAAACACTAAACTGATGACGATCTTTGGTGTTCGCTTATTACATTTTTACAAAATCCTCAATTTATATATTTATTATACAATAAATCAGGATGGGACATGGTTGGAAGCTTCCCCTTGAGTGCTTGGCAGCATCCAACTGCAAGGTGGTAACTGCAATGCTGTTCTTTGTTTCCAGGTGAGCACACACGGCTACTCTCAGAACCAGATTCTGGTGTGGAAGTATCCATCGCTGACACAGGTGGCCAAGTTGACGGGACACTCCTACAGAGTCCTGTATCTGGTATGATTACACGTCCTAAACGAATCACCGTGCATGGGCAGCACTGATGTAACTGGATAGTGGCAGTTTGATAACTTGCACACTTTTAGCATTTGCATACATTTTCCACTTATAGAGCTTTAATTCAGTGTGTAGCAACATGCCGAAGTAAAACTGTGCAAGAATCACTCCGTGTTACGTTTAATGGACATTAAAGTAGGGATGCATTTAAATCCTGCAGTCTGTTTGCATTAGTGTGAATTCCACACTTCACTGTTGCAAGAGGTCATTTGTAGTACTAGATAAGTAAAGTAGCTGATTTTATAGTATGCCTTCCCACCAGTTAAGCCTCATGCCTGTGCTGTTGTTCTTACTGCATTCAGTGCATGTAAATCAAAAACATCATGAGGATATTAAAGGATCCCAAAACTGTCTTTGTAACTGTCCTGTTAAATCTCTCTGCCGGATTTGTTTTTTTCACATTAACACACGCCACATTTTTTCCCCTCTCAGGCTGTGTCACCAGACGGGGAGGCCATCGTTACAGGAGCGGGTGACGAGACACTACGATTCTGGAACGTCTTCAGTAAGACGCGCTGTACCAAGGTGGAGTAAATTATCTGGGAACTTTATATCCTTAATTTCCGAAAATTTGTCAAAATTGAAACGTTGATGCATTTTAATGTGCTTCACGCTGTTTTGATGTCTTTCTCTTCCCAGGAATCAAAGTCAGTACTTAACCTCTTCACGAGAATACGATAGTAAACGGCCCGGGGGTCCGGATGGTCCTCTGGAGGAGCCTGCCGGGCTGTGGCTGAAATACACAGAGTCAAACGACGACACTCAGACTAGCCTCGCCGCACAAACTCTCATCCTTTTCTACAAAAGGGTGGAGCCAAAACTTCGACGGACAACTGCCATCCCTCACAGTGATGTCACCGATTCTAGAAAAAAAATAACACACACAGAAACAGCAGTCTTTTGTCACAACGCGTCGTCTGCTTATCAAGTTGATCTCGTTCTTTTTTTGTTTGTTTGTTTGTTTTTTCCTGTTGTGAAAAGTGATCAAGTCGTTTTCTTATCTATCAGCAGAAGTACACCTGTGCAAGAGTTCTAAGCTATGTAATGTAATGTAAGACATATTTTAAGAGGTGCTCCTTTGTAACAGAGAGAAGATAAAGTCTGACCTGGGTGGGAGGGGGTGGGGATGGGTTTCTTTCGTTTGATAATGTGTGAATATGATCTACAGCAGTATGCAACAGAAGAGAGAACCACAAATAAGTGAACAAACACGACCAGTCGCTCAGGCGGCTGCAGCAGAGTTTCATGTGTTTATTGGTGTTTTGTCAGTGTTCACAGACATGAAGCACAGGTTTGGAACCTTGCGCATTCCTGCCTATAGATACGAAAATGCCACCCTGACTCTTATTTCATTTTATCCCGCTTTAGATATTTTATTAAAAAACATGTCGCACAGAGACCCGATTATCTTACAAGTGTCCACTCAGTGTGTCTGTGGGAGCGTCTTGTTTTCCAGTCGTGCTTTCTTAAGTCTCATTTAGCACCAAAGCGTTTCTGAAAACGAGGATGAGCTGTGGAGCCTTTCTCAAAGACCCGGTGAGGAAGAACAAGTCGGATGCAACGCTGGCAGCTTCGACTAGTAATCTGAGTATCCGGACCCCTGCAGACCTCGGCAGAGCAAAGCGAACTCCTTCACAATCTCCTTAACGCGACGCTTGTTGGTTTGTTCCCTTAGGGAGGAAAAAAAAGAGAAAAGATTTGGATGTTGGACAGATTTGTAGTTTAAATAATCTCCAAAGCTCAGTGATGATAAAACATCATTTTATAAATGAGCCAAATATCATAAAGTCATGTCTTACATCCTAATTTGGCATCAGCAATGTTTCAAATGCGTTCAAATTACATGCAGATACTTTTGTGTCTTTATTGTGGAATCAAACAATAAGTTTGTAACACAGCAAAACTACAGACAACACATTTAAAAAGTTATTGTTATTAACAATTATTTTTAATGTATACAAATGCCAAGTCATGCTCAGGTCAAGCTCCAGAGTTAGAAAACTTGTACTCGCAGTGTAGTAACGAATGTTATTTTATTTTCAGTCAAACTCTTGATGAATGCAGGGATTTTTCTCTGAAGTTTAGTTTTGATTGAAAAATATTATATAAAAAAATAAAGATGCAGAAGTAACTCCATCTTTTATAGCTAGACTCAAGATAAGAGTGTCTGACATGTACAGCATCCTTAATGCTGATGTTTCAGTGTTGCATGAGGCTAAATTTTAGGCCAGCAGAAGCGAGCTGAAACTGTTACCTGTGTTATCAGCAGACTGATCATGGAGCAGTTGTTCCCAAGAAATAAATGTGGTTTTTTTTCCCATAACTGCTTATGTTTAAAATACAGGTTATTATTTTCAAACTTTGCTGGTGACTTTTGTGTATTTAGTTTCTGAACAATTTTATTATTTTCATCATTGCAAAAGTCTGAAAAGAAAAATATATATTTTCTCTTTTTCTGATGCAAAACCATCAGGATGTAAGACTTAATACTAAAGAGGGAAAATCTGTTTTGTTCCATTTTGCCATCGATGAACTTTTCAGGGGAACATTACACTTAGGTCCATGATCTCTTGGACGATACAGCTTTTGTAGTTTTGCCTCTGAACGCCAGCACAGTGGATTTTAAATCAGACAATACAGATGTGATTGAAGGGCAGACTTTCAACTTTAATTCGAGGGGTTTTATAAACGTTTTGAATTCACTCTTTATTAATTACAGCCATTTTTAGAGGCTCAAAGAGGGATTGGAAACGGACTGACAGCAATTTCAAGGTCAGGTGAGGCTTGTTTCATTGTTATTTCATGACAAATGAAGCAGACAGATTATCTGAACTTGGTTCAATGTGTTGACTTTGTATTTTAAATCTTTTGAGTATTTTAAGTATGAGGCACAAGAAGATGTCAGTGCAAGTTGTTGAGGACACCATTAGGCTGAAAAACTTAAATAAACCTATCAGAGTGAGGAAAACTTTGAGAGGTGTCAAATCTACAGAATGGTTTGTTTTAAAAAAAAAAGAGGAATGCACTGGACAGCTAACCAACACCAAAAGACCACAAAGGACAAAGTGCATGATGACTAAATACTTTCATGGTTACGAAAAACAACTGGACAGCATTCTCAATGTCTACAATCAAGACACACTTTCATGAATGGAAATGCAGAGGATTTACAAGAAGGTGCAAACCACTGGTTACGTTCAAGAACAAGGAGGATAGATTAGACAAAAATTTGTTAAACCCTCAAATTAAAGCTGAACTTCGGCTCTTGAGTCACATCTTGACTGATTTAGAATCCACGGTGGTGGAGAACAGCGGAAACACTACAAAACAATAAACAACTTGTCCATTAACCTAACAGGTAATACTTCTCTACCACTTGGTGCTGTGAAGTGTTTATTAGAGCTTTTCTTCTAGTTTCCAGCGGGTAGAATAACATCAAATAGTGAGTCAAAAGATGCTAGAAAGAGAGGCAACTACAGGTACTACTACATATCAAAGAGGTTTGTTTTAGCTGTTTTAAAGTACTTTACCTTAGAAGCTGCTGACTGAAGGTGTGTTTCTGCTCTGCAGTGACCTGGGCACAGGGGAACCCTGGGGTCTGCAGTGTTTCTTTGAGCCACTGAGACAGCAGGGCTGGGCAGTGCCTGCTTAGATTGAGCAGCACCTCAGAGAAGTGCTCAGTCAGACTGCGGGGAGACTCACCTCCAACTGCCTGAGAAAGGAGGGAAAACGTACAATATGTTAGCATTAAAAGACCAATTCAATGCCAGAAGGAAAAAAAAAAACCATGGGTTTAATGAGTTGAGGTGGAGGCTCTGATACTGTCACTAGTTTACCTGCAGAACGGTCTCTGTCAGGAGCTTTCCATCCCTCTGCAACACATCACCAAGTGAGGGCATGTCTTTACAGCAACTCAGGAACTCTGTCTGCCAGGAATAGGGTAGAAAAGGTTAGCTACATGAGGTGGGAAATTCAGTTTTTGACAAGAAACATTATGTTATATGAAAGTCTGCACATTTTATTTTGCCTCAGCTTACAAAGAATTGGCTGGCAGCTTTTACTGTGGGTGTCTCTGGAAACTTGAGTGACACAATCCCTGCAGACAAACATGACTGATTCAGCGAGTGACTCACACAAAGGCACTTTTTCAGGAAACCTAAAAGATCATGTAAGATTTTCTTTTCATCTGTTTGCGTGGGCCATGAGCATGCGGTGATACTCACCACAGTAAAACAGTGCTTTCACATCTAACTGCTCAGACAGATACAAATCAGGCTTCCTTTTAAGAATCTAACAGACGAGAAGACATGGGTGTTGTAGTCAAACAGTGAATTTCTTAGATGCTCCTAAACTCGCACGGCTTCCACCAACCTGGGCGTGAAGGTCCATAAATGATTCGGCAATGTCAGGATGATCTCTCGGACCTGCCGAGTAAGCACATGGTGAGAAAAGCTCTGATTCAAAACAGGTGCATTTCCACGCAGCCTCTTATTACCTTGCTGAAATATAGTGAGCGTGGTGGATGTTAACACTTCAGTGAGGCGTCTGATGTGAGAGATGTGATGCTCCTCTCCAGCAAATATGTGAACCATCTTTAAAACAAACAGAAACAAAGAGACTGACATCTGAGCCTGTGAGAGTCTGTGTCAAAGTCAGAGGAATAATACTTTAACTCTGGCCCGTGTATGTGGAGGTGTACCTGCCGAGCCAGGTCCAAAGCCGAGGCTTGTGGGAAGGCGCTATAGATCTCCCCCAGCATCTCTCCCAGCTGAGGAACCATGGGTCCAAAATCATGTAGGAGGGTTCGAACCGATTTATCAAAAACCCCACACACTGCCTGGTAGAGGGGGGCGCAGTGGGCATGTGTGAGTCATGAAACACACATACACACGTTTATGCAAGAGGTAAAAACCCTCCTACCTCTACCACCTCCGAGTCATGGAGCCATTTGCTGAGGATGGTCTGGATCAAAGTGAAGACTTGTTGTAGCACAACAACCACCTAAGTTTAAGAAAAAAAAGAATAGTTTTTAATTTAAAAATATTAGCATAAGAAGTTCTGTATATAAACCTAGACACTTTGTACCCACGGGCATAGTGGGTTTTCTGGCTGCTCTCTTCCAATCAAGCTGTTGTTTTTCCTCTGAACTTACTGGGTTTTGCGTGCTCTGGGGGCCTGGGAGTCTGGAACTGGCTGCTCCCTCTAAGCAGTCTGCCTGCCTATTGATGTCCAGAGTAGTAAAGAGACTGGCCAGCATCCCCACGATGTGGATGATGCTCTGTTTATTAGTGGGATTTAGCTGCGGGGAGAGAGAAAGTGCATGGGTCTGATATGTACAGCAAAAAGCTTGAAAAGCTTAAAAAATAAAGGACAAGTAACTGTCAAGTGTCAGAGTGAAGTCGCTGCTGTTACTGTAAAAGCTGTGTTAAGTATCTGAGCGTGAAAAGATGTTTTTAAGATCTTAACTGACACCCTGAATGACAAACTGCTCATCGAAATGCATTTTATCTGTACTCCAACAACTCTGCATTACTTGCTGTACTCTACTTACAAAGGAAGTATTGTTACTCTTTCTAAATGTGTATTTTTATATAACAAATGACTGTTTGTGCACTTTCATCACTGTTTTCACTTGTTTTATCAGCGCTTCAAACTGGAGGGGGGAGGTGAGTGGAAAAACGCTGATGTCACATTCACGCAGGATTATGCAACAGTGCAATCAAAATATGATGACAGCTGTGGGGTTATCGCCATCGGTTTTAATAGAAAAACCCACTCAGACACAGAACTTCCAGGTGATGCAGAAGTGCTTCAGAAAAACTGAAAATTTTTCCTTTTTCTCATGAAATAAATGATGAACTAATCAGACACTAATATCTCTTTTACTTTAGATCAAATGTCACCAACATTAAAAAACAGCAAGGTCACCCAAACAATTCATAGGCACAAGCACCTCTTCTGTAATTATTAATTCAGTATCACATTTGTATCAGTTACAATGTAAGAATTTTCCCTGTTAAATTAAAATAAAGGACTTGCCAAAAAAAAAGCAGTACTATGCTGTATATAATCTAATCTTAACAGTATAATGATCAGTACAACTATATGTATCTGTATCCATCATGTAATGAAGAGTCCTCACTGTTTACTAGTGTTTGCACCCCATCCTGGCCTTTAACTCTCAGGCAGATGGCCTCACATTTGTCTCTAGAATACTTTGGTATACCTACGAGTTCATGGTCGACTCACTGACTTCTGCATGCCCAGGTCCTGTGGCTGTAAAACAAGCCTAAATCATCACTCCTCCACCACCGTGCTTTAGCGCTGGTATGAGGTATTTGTGCTGATATACTGTGTTTGGTTTTTGACAAACATGATGATGTGCACTATGGCCAAACATCAGTGACTTCCAGAGGACATTGTTCCAGAAGTTCTTTGGTTTGTTAAATTCAGCTTTGCAAACCGAAGCTGTGCTGTCATGTTCGTTTTAGAGAGAAGAGGCTTTCTCCTAGCAACCCTTCCAAATAAGCCCTACTTGTTCACTCTTTTTCTAATTATACTGTCATTAACTTTAATATTTATTACAGTAATAAATTATCTGAGGTCTGTAGAATCTCAGATGTAGATCTTGGTTCTAATGGAGTTTCTCTGATCGTTACATGGTCTGAAATTGCTGTTACATCCACTCCTGGTAAGATTTGCAACTGTCTTGAATTTTTTTAAATAATTGTTCTCACTGTTTAATGATGGAAGTCAGATTGTTTGGAAATAGTCTTGATGGGCAGCTACAAATGCTTCTCTAAGATCATTGCTGATTGCTTTCGTGTTTGGCGTTGTGTTAACACACAACTAAATGTTTCAGAGCAGCAATCTGCCAAACCTGCTGCTTTTATAGAGCTGCTCACACTTGCTGATGATCAGTTAATTACATGATGATATGGTTAGCCACTTTAATTCCTATGGTTGCATTAACGATGGACTTAGTTTTTCACATGACTGCATATTGATATGGTTTCACTCAAATTGCACTGATGATGGTTTGTAGCTGAAACATGTGCATTTAGCCTTTAACATTTAGAATTTATTCTAATAGGTAAGTGATGGCATTTTGTCTGTTATATGTTATTAAGACTGGTCACCCTATATAATAAACACTGGAATAAACCATAACACACTATTACAATATTTCTAAATTAATGTATTAGAAACCAAACACTAATATTCTTTAAAAAGAAAAAAGAAAAAAAAAGAATTGTTTACAAAGAATTGTAAACTACAGCATTTCCTGAATTGTTTAACACCAATTTACTAAAGCATATTATTATTATTTTTACATTTACCTCCTGCTGGGCCAGTGTATCCAGCTGCTGAATGTGAGGCGTGATGAGTGAGTGCAGTCTCCCTAAAATCTCCTCTGATGGCAGGGCAGACAGCAGGAAACCCAAACCCTGCATCAGCCACACGCACTG
>VUQG01009322.1:24717-36162 GCA_015106755.1 Etia nguti | reverse complement strand
TAATTTAAAAGGGGGGGGGGGGGGTATTTTTTAAAAAAATGGGGCCAGGTTGATTTAGCTAATAAATGAAATCATTATTTAAAAATTGCATTTTATATGACTTTGTCTAACAGTAAAATTTGTTTGATGGTCTGAAACAACAGTGGGAAAATATGCACAAAGCTAATGCATCAGGAAGGGGGGTGGCGTATACTTATTCACAGTCCCGTATTCTGCTTTTCCTTATTTTCTGCCATGTATACACTGTTATTAAGGTGGATGCTCATATAAGTTTCAAATAAGGATGTCAGTGTATTTACAAGGAGTCTCTGTGAGCCAAATGTTCAGGCTTCAGGCTGCTCTAAACCTACAGATCAATCTGTGGAAGCCTGTTTCAGCAGCTGGAAAAACAATTGCTTTACGATTCAGAAGTCAACATTTCAGGTTATTATCTCCAAATTTAGATTTACCAACTGAAACGTCAGAGAAAATAATGTTAAATTTTGAGTTACTAAGTCTAAATTTTAACATAACCCAAAAATTTTGCCTTGTGGATGGCAAAAAATGTTTGTGTGGGGTTTTTTTTCCAGTGGAGAAAGTACCATATTTTTACTGTTGGAAGTTTTGAAAAAAGTTGAAGAAAGCTGAAAAAGTGAGACTCGGTGTGATGTATTACAGCTCAGCCAATAGATTGTGACAAAACAGGAAAACCATACAAGATGGCAGCTTAAAAAATGATAATATAATTAAATAAAGTGAATGCGTTTGTCAGCAGGTAAGTAGTGTAAGGCAAGCCTAGATGAGTGGCAGAGTATGTAAAGCAAAGGACACCCTATAAATTAAATTATGTCTGAGTCCAACATGTGATTACTAACCTTTTGGCCTTTAGTCAGATGATCTCCCCGCAGCAAAGAAAACACTGTTAATCACTATTTGACTTGATGCATAATCCATTTAAAAAAATAATGTATGCCTCGTTTTGAACGGGGTATAATGTCTTTTGTTTTGTTTTTTTAAACAACATTTTTTTAAACGCCAACTGCGACCTGATTCAAATAACATTTCCAGGTGGACTTGTAAGGTAGGCTCTCAAGTCAACAGGAAAGAGATATGATCTTATTGGTGACTCACTTATTGACAATCTTATTGACTCGGATTGGTGCCAGTGGATTTGTAAACTGAAAAGGACTTCCCAGTTCTCAGCTGAATGGTTGGTTTTTACGTTAGTAGCCTGCAAATAAACATAACACAACACAGGATTAAACAGCCCCTAAACCTGAAAAAAAAGACTTCTTTGGCCATTGTTACTCTCTAAAGAAAGTTTAAAATGTACAGTACCATGTAAAAGTGCTGACCACCAGGTTCTCCAGGCTTTCTGGAGGTCTTTCTTTGGTCATTGGCTGCTTTTTCACTCTTTTTCAGTTCTTTTTTTTGTTGGGTTTTTTTTTCTGCACCACTTAATACAGACCTATGAGTCATTCAAGCACAAAAAAGTAATCTAATTCAAGAGATGAATCAGTGACAATTTAGCAAAGAACTAATTTTAAATTCTGTTTAGCCACTTTGTTACCAGCAGCCAATGCAAAAGCATATAATTCATTCCCATTTCCTTTGTTGAATCTATATATATATATATATTTTTTTTTATTATAGCCAGTTTTATGGCCATAATTTGGTTTTGAACCAACAAGGTTATTAAAAAAGAGCTATTAGCTGAAAACTTGACAAGTCTCTGCAGGGTGTGCAGTGTGTCCTTAAAAAAACTGAGGAAGCTGTCCAAGTGGGGGATGAAAGAAGTAGTATCAGACCTAAAAAAAAAAAAAGCAAGCATATGACCAGTATCTGAAAGTCGTGCCCTTAAGAAAAATACAAGAAATTTAGCAAAGACTTGACAGAGGATCTGAGAGGTGAAACTGGCCTTTTAGATCCATCTACTGTTCACTGAAACCTCCTCAGAAATCTCAGTTGAAGGGTGGCTGTCAAGGAGCCTTCATAATAAAGTGAAACATGAAGAGAAGGCCAAGATATGCTAATTTATAGAAGAACTAGATTGAAAATCACTGACAACAGGTCTTACAGAATGATCTGATTTTTTCAATTCAATTTTATTTATATAGCTCGAAATCACAGCAGATTGCCTCGAGGTACTTTAAATGGTAATGTAAAGTCCTTACAATAATGCAAAGAAAACAGAAAATCCCACCAATCATATGACCCGTTATGAGCGTTTTGGCGACAGTGGGAAGGAAAAGCTCCCTTTTAACAGGAAGAAACCTCCAGCCAGTGATGAATTTTTGGTTCAAATTGCGTGCAGGTCATGAGAGGTGCAACACTGACTGTCTACAGTCGTCTGTAAAATGGTGGAGGCCCTGTCATGGTTTGGAGCTGCATTTAAGACAGTTGTGTTGGAGATTTTGTCAGAATTGATAGAATTATAAACACAGAAATATACAGTGCAGTCACATTGGGATCCACTGTGCAATACAAAAAGTGAAAAGTGTCTGATTGGCAACAGCTTTGTGGTTTAGCAAGAAAATAAAGCTTAAAAACATACCTGGACAGAAAAAACATACAGTGGAACAATATCAGTCATGGATTGGCCTCCCCAGAACCCAGACCTCAACATTATTGAGGCAATTTGTAATCAGCTTGACAGAGGATGTAACAAAAGGTAGCCAACATCCAAAGAAAAGCTTTGAATATTCTTCAAGAGGCCTGAAGAACTATTCCTGAAGACCACTTGAAGAAATGACAAGAAAGATGACCTGAGTGTGTTCAGGCTGTGTTAAACAATAAAAGTAGTCAAACCAAATATTGACTTTCAAACTCACTAGAATTGTACAAACTCTGTTCTTGCCTTATATAGTGCATTTCCATATATGTTGCATGTTTCAATAAACTGCTTCACCAATTTCCCATTTTCCCAGAAAAATAGAAAGAAATGAGTGGTGGCCTAAAACTTTTGCACAGTTTCTTATGTGAACAGATTGCAGTCTGGATTTAAAAATGGTTTCTTTTTTCCTTTTTAATCTTGGGAAACTATTTGTATTGTTGTACCAAACAAGTGAAAGCTGGCCAATTTCAGGCATACAAATGAAGGAACAGGCTTAAAAAGCTACAAAAGAAAGTTCATCCATGATTCCCTACACAAAATTGGCTGCACACCTGCTTGATAGTTACTTAAGATATTTAACTCTGGACAAAAATGATAAATTGATGAAATAAGAGACTGAACTTAGTCCTTGCCATCCCGTAAATGCCCCACCTCTCTCCCTCGTACAGCTGAGCTGAGAAACCACACTCTGCTGCCGTAATTAATAAAAGGGAAATTACAATAAAAATGCATCGACTCGCCCCTCACTTCATTATGTACCCTGATCCTACCATCCAAATGTCACAGCAGAAATTAAGGCACAGACCAGGCAACGTTTTTCCAATCTTCTATTGTCCAGTTTTGATGAACTCAATCGTGGTGAACTCAGATTACTCGTCGCAGCTGACAGGAGCGGTGCCCCCTGCGGTCTTCTGCTGCAGCCCACCTGCTTCAAGGTTCACCGAGATGTTTTTCTGCATACCTTGGTTGGAAGGAGTGGCTATTTGAGTTACAGTCGCCTTCCTATCATCTTGAAGCAGTCTGGCCCTTCTTCCCTGACCTCTGGCATCAAGGACCAGACAAATGCTGCTCACTGGATAGTTCTTGTTTTTCAGACCTTCTCTGTAAAACTGATTTTCTCAAACAATCAATTTGGAGTCCCTTAAATCAGAGTCACTGGTTATTTCCCACACCTTCAAAGAAAAACACAGTCACATTTGGCAAAAATCTATTAAGTATTTATTGTAAGTTGTTACATTTAGATTTCTTTCTCTAGCAGCACGATTTAAATTACAGATATTCAAGGGCAGTTACCATAAGTTGGAGTTTTCTTTTAATGCAAGATGTCATTGTGTAAACAAAGACAGAGACAGAACTGTAGATCAAAGTGTACCAAGACTGAGCACCGTGTAAACATGATGCTCACGAAGTTAAAGGCTGATGAACAACATTTTTTTGTGTCTTTTCAGATTAAAAAAACAAAAACAAAACAATGACAGAAAAACTTCTGACTGGAATAAATTAACAGCAACAGTAAAAATAAAATTAAAAACAATAGCAAGCTTCTTTTGTGAGTGAGTTGTACAATTTTACTTGGAGCTGATCTGGTTGCTTGCAATCCACATCAGTCGCGTCTCAAAAGGTTCAGTGCCCGTTATAATATGGTTTTGTTGGTTACATGTTGGGTAACTGGATTACATGTGAATGATTCAGAAGTGACACAAACCCACAACAGCAACATGAAAAGAAAGCTCATGAAATGCATTTCATCAGGATCTTTTTATATTCCAACAATTCTTTTCACCTGGTTGCACTTAAGTGGAAGGTAGAGTATTATTTTGGCACGTTTCATCCACCACAGAGACATACTTATTCTGTACTTAGTTGGACATTTGCAGTTCGAGTTTCCCTCTTTATATTTATTTTATTTTATTCTACAAAGCTCTATATTTTTTTAGGCTGTTTATTCTTAAAGAAACAGTGTGAGGTTCAGCAAATATGCTTATTTTCTTTTCTTGATGAGAGTAAAACAGGGACTGCAAGTATGAAACTGGAGCCTGCTGCTATTACAAAAAAGAAAAGAATGGTTTTATGTGAGGTTTACTTCTAGCTTATGGTTCAGTCACACCAGAGGAAAAATTAAGATGGCAAAAATAAAAATAAATCAATGGTCTCCTGGTGAATACACTGAATATTTTGCAATTGGTTGGAGACTGATTGCAAGTGGTTGCGGCAACCACCTTCAATTATAAGGCAATTTCACAGGTTGCCTATTAGGGAGCGACCTCTCTCCCACCAAGAAACCTGTTTCACCTGCAGAAAACTGCTCAACAACTGTGATCTACCTGCAAAAGCATGGCATAAAGCAAGAGGCTTGGGCATCGAAAATCAAGAAATACCTGCAGTCAGCTCAGACTGACTAGAGTCACTCTGACAAATTGGCGAAGGTTTGCAAATAATTGGCATCTAATTTATAAATACACGCAGACGGTTCCTTGCAATAATTTTTGATCATGCCTCGGTCTCCAACCCCGTTTTTCCCTAGTGTGACTGCATCATTAATAACCTCGGGCCAGGCTGGCAGTTTCTTCCCATCTTCCCAAATAAATCTCACCAAAAAAAGTACATAAGTATATATCATCCGTTTTCCTTTTCACACTACTCACATTTTGACTACAGGTTAACATTGCCACTGCAATTTTCTTTAAACCTAGTTTGTTTGTTTGTTTTTAAACTGGATGCAGATATTTTGTCTGTCTTGTTCTATCATGCAACAAAATGCCAGTACAAGCATGATTGAATATCTCTCGCAAAGTCCAAATTCCTTAATACTCAGTGTTTTTAATTTTCTCTCTTTCTTGGAGTACAGATTTAAATCACTGTGTGACACACGACTCGAGTCCCTCCAGTGCTATTTTACAACATGAGGTTGGGTTTAAACTAGAAGATATAAAAGTCTTTACATGCTACAGTTAAGAGCTGACAATCAGTTTCCTCTGATAAATTTTGAAGTCATACATACAAGCAGTCATCTTGAAGACTGGAGACACTGAGATGTTTTCTATTGTCTTAAGACTTCACCCTTAAACTGGCTACTATTTAAAGCGCACTTTCTCATCTCTGCATTTCAATTCTGAAAAGGGAGGTCACATCTGTTTAGTGCGGCAGGATGAGGCTCCAAATTAAATATACATCTCACCCCAGACCACCTTCTGGACCATTAGTGACCACAAAGATTAAATTTCACCTGTCAAAATAAAGCAATCAGGATCTCATTCAAGAGAGGTGTCAAGCAACCAGTGAAAAACAGCGAAAAGTTGAGCCTGACTCTGGATTAAAAAGCACTGTCCTGGTAAAATCTCTCTTCAAATCATGCATGTGGAAATAACTGACCATATCTGTTAATATAAAGATGTTCATTTAATCATTCGGGTAATTCATGAGACACTCAAAACAAGAATTAAGTATCCATAACCATCAATATTATAGTCAAACATACTAGAAGAAAAATATGAACCTCTCAAAAGAGTTCTCATATTTTTAATTGTCTGCATACTGCAGTACTTGAATACATACTCATACAGTATCGTTTATAGCAAATAACTGAATTATTTCATTTATTTAGCACAAAGCATGCTGAATAGAAAAAAATGTCACTTTTCTAATCGCCTAAAGTGACGGTAAAATTCTTTTTTTCATTTTCACCTGCAGATAATTTCTCGACCACCGTGATCTATCTACAAAGGCATGACATAAAGCAAGAGGCTTAGGCATCTAAATCAATAAAGAGAGAAGTGATTGCCTAAAACTGTTGAGAACCAACTTCGAGCAGTACCCGCAAAATCTCTTTCCAAGATTAGCACAAACACCTCCGGAAGAGGTACGAAACAGACAATATGAGGGTATTCATGAGGGAGAAATTAAACATCAGTGCAATTTTTTGCTGTAAAATAGGCCTGTCTCTCCTCTAACAGCTAATAACAGAGTTGTATATGTGATGTCACAAAGAGAGAAAGCGTAAGCCCGACAGGGGGAAAGTGAGACAGACAAGAAAACAAGATCTTGAGGTCTGTTGTGAAGCATAAAGAGGCACCAAATCCAACTGAGGGAACACACAAAACCGACATCAATTGATAAACCTTTCTTTAGCCATGATGCACTGTGGGGAGAAAAAAATACACACACACACCCACACACACAGCATCAACCATCCTACTGTCACTTCCATTTCAGTTCAGGAGCTTAATTTTCCTTACAAAAAAAAAAAAGAAGAGTTCAAAAATAATTTAGATCTGAATCAAACCTCAACTGAACGTTAAAAGTGGCTCATTAGAGCTGAATAAATGGTCCTGTAAGTAACTTATTACTGACTAGTCTAACGTTTTGCATTAGTGGAGTGTTTAACAAACACAAAGCCCACTTCTGCTCCACATCGATGCTACTGTATTGACACAGTGATAGTCTGACTGGATGTGGCTACGAAAAGAACAGTAAGTTGAAGAATAGAAAAATAAATTGCTGTTGCCACAGTGCTGCACTCATTTCATCATATAATTCACAACATTCGTGGAGAGTCCACTGACAAACAACAGAGATAATCACGATAAAATATAGAATACTTCATGGTGAGCGGGGTTTATTTGAATGGTTATAGTGAATTACTGCGACTTACGTGTGGACAGTGCACACTTCAAAGGCAGATACTGTCATTGACTCGGCTAGCTTGTTTCCATGTTTGCGCCAACTCCAAAGCCCTTAAAAAGTGAGACTATGTAACTTTTGAATGAGTCAATAACACGGTCTCACTCTTAGAAATAAAACATTATATTCATAAACAAATAAAACAAAAACTCTTTCCACTCAGTATACTCAAAGGTTTGGATGTGACTAAGGCTCCTGTCACACAGGCGTAGAGACCAGTTGGAGATCACTTGGCAACCATCAGTCACAGTGGAAAAGGGAGCATTTTCAAAACAGGTGTGAGAAGATTCTGGATGTTGCTTGCCATCTCTGAAATTGATAGCAAAGTAGTATAGGGTGGTTTAGTAGATTGCTACAGTTGCCCATAGTTTGCGTGACACTGACTTGTCTGCATTTGCCAACTACTCGCCGAGACGTTTTAAAACTGCAAAGGGTGCAACGCCTTTAAAGTAAAAGCTGCACCTTTCGAAACCAGTTGGCTTCAGCCATAGAGTGTATACAACACAGATGTAGCTCCCAAAGCCAAAAATTAAGCCAATGCAAAAGAGTCTTGAAAGACATACGGTCATATAGAAGTCTACAGGAACGTGCATTTCTGTCATGACCCACGTGAACACTTTCGTGATGAGTTTATGGGTTCAGTCACTCATTTTAATTTAGTTTGAATAAAAAAATATAAGTATCTTTCGTAAATCTTATACTATGCTTAAAAAAAGGATGGTATCCTCACTGGCTAGGGACTTGTTCAATCACAAGTCGTTAAGTCGTTAGTCATAGTCACATTTTTTTAAACCATGATGGCAATGGTAGAAATCTTAAAGCTTCAAAGAGGACTTCAGAAAACTATGCGTGATGTCATAGTAACTACGTCCAGTTTTTTTATAAGGTCTATTTCAGCAGTAAGTTTTTTAAGTTTTTTAAGGCGAACAGTCTTTACTTTGCCTCACACTTTTTTCAAGTTTCAGCACTACAGTACTACTCCAGAAACTGCTTACCAATCAGAGAATTTTTTTTTTATAGCGATCAGAGTTTGCCAAGTGTTCACCGAGCAGTCTTTAGGCCTCTGTGATGAAGTGGCTAATGTTAGCTATTTCTAACAAAATTGCTGTGCACCTGACATTACTGAGCGTGTTTGCTAACTCTATGACTTGTGCTACTTCTAAACAATATTTTGTTTTGACCCTGAAATCGTAGTAGGCAGAAATATGGATTTTTTTTAAAAAGGGGGAAGAAACAAAACAATTACAGAATTTAAAGAAAAATCATCCCTCCTCCTGCCACTCTCCCCTCTCTGTTTCAAACCCCACTAACAGGTCGAGCACAGGAATACGGTTGTACGTCATACCCCTTCTGGTTTCACATTCTCCAACTTTAAAGTCTCTGGCTTAGCCCATTGTACCACCTTATCCTATGTTCTTCATCCTCGTCTTGTACTACTCACCCGATCTGGTCAGAAGTGGGAGAAGTTTGCCTTCAACTCTTTTTGTAGTATCACTTTGATATTGTTTCCGGTTGCTGCGGTAGTTGAGTAGATTTTAATTAATTAGATTTTAGTTAAAGCATTAAAGGCAAGCTTCTCCCATGCGTGATTTGGTCTGTAAGGACCTTTAGTTGATCAAAATTCTTCATCACAGGCATCACAAGCCCAGAGGAGATGCAGGAGTGAAGTTCCTTCTCAGATCATAAAAACTATGGATGTATTTTTCTTTAAACACCTACTGCTGTTTAAACACCTGCCTACCCCTACTTTGGCAACAAAAGGCTTTCCCTACCAAAAGTTACATAGCCTTAGGCTTTAAAAATGATAAGGACAAATCCTTGGTGGTCCCCTGTTTACCCCACTGTCTATTAACATGCTACTGTCAGGGTAACACGTTTGTCACAGAAAGTCATGATTTGGTTGCTCTTTAAATAAATAAAATTTATTCCTTCAGTCAGGTAATACTGCACAGGGTCAGCTACAAGTCTTGTAGCCTGAGTAATGACAGTTTTATGACAGTCAAGTTGAATTCCAGTCATCTAGTTTACCAAGACTCCAGCACACAGCCACATAATGTCAGACAACACATTTATTTGTTTTCATCAAGGTTTCTTTTTTTATCATCACGAAGGCATATACTATTTACTCTGTATATTACTTGTTTTACATATATGCATATATATGCATATATATATATATATAATATTTATATAGAAACAAAAATAAGCGTACATTTTTGCTGAATAAGATTGAAGAATATCAGCAAAGGGCAATGTAAACCATGGTCCATCTAAAACAGGTGAAAGGTGCATTAGCTCACCCTTTCCCAACTCACCCACAGTAACAGATTTGCATAGGCAAAAATGGGATTAGCCCTTAGACAGTGGATTCCTGAATTCTTTATAGAGATGCAAAATCTAGTTCAGCTCAACACAATTAAAAACAAACACACATACAAACAAACAAACAAAAAAAATGTTGACTAGGCCAAACTCTCTTTAACCCCTCTGGTCATATACATAGTCATTTTCTGTGCACATTTTTGTTTACAGTGTTAGGCTTCAAGTAGATCTAAAAACAACTTTTACATTGACAACTAGATGTGAAATAAATTAACCAACATGAGAGGTAGTGAAAAGCCTACAGAGACGTTTGTTTTCTTTTTTATACAAAGAAAAAAAAAATAAAAAATGTCAGTAAGGCCAAAGCTTCGCAAACCTCCTCCATCCCGTTAGGACACTTCAGCTCTAGCTCGCAACCTTTATTTAATTTTTTTTTTTTTTTGTTAGTCAATAAAACCACAGCCACATTTTAAAGACCCTCTCAACTTGGAATCCATGGAAATTTAAAGACAAAAATCTAAACTCAGCGATGACAACTATATCACTTCACATCATCGTCATTGCTTGCAAAATCCACATTTAAAACGCAGGTATTAAAAATAAACAACCGTGTACTTCTCCCCGCTGTGTAAAAGTCACAATAAATTAAGAGGAATGGACCCGAGCAGAAAACCTGGGTTTCTACCGTGTCTGTCCTCCTTGTAAAACCCTCCCAGTTTGAAACTCCAGCCTGCCTGTTAGCCCTGGGCAGAGACTCGCGCCAGCTTTAAACCTGCTGGCTGTTAGCTTCCCACTGTTACGAGTATTTAATAAGGTACACACATCTCACAATTTAAAAATGTAAACTTGTTTTGATTGCACCATGATTTCATTATCTGGTTGTTGGTGAAACATTCTCATGTTACTTATATAGACTATTAAAAAAAACAAGGAAACATAGCTATAGTGTGCAGAAGAGGGATTTGTCTGCATGAGAGCTTTATGAGTGAGTTAAAAAGTTCCAGAGTTGTCCAAATACAAATGTCTAAAATGCTTTTGCTTTGTGAAAAGATAAAACCGTTCCAAGGAGTGAGAGTGAAAACTGATCCTGCGGTATCAGAATTGGTAATTTACTCTGTATTCCTCTGCTTCTGATCAACTGGGCGCATGCATGCACAGCTCTTCATTAAAGCAGCCAAGCAATATCAGTTCAAGCCCTTATGGATATTCATATAGCCTGAATGTGAGTACTATATTGCCAAAGGTTAAACAAAAGTATATTTTTAATAAGGAACACTGAAAAACTGTGGCGTGGTTATTAGTTTCAACCTGTCTTCCTGACCATTATTCACAGCAGACAGCTTTTGTACTACTGTGACATCCTAACCGTCTGTTTCTTTTGAAATAAGTCTGGAGGAAACATCAAAATCCCTGGCTCTTGCAAAGGATGTGTTGTTGTTGGTTGTTTTTGCAAGACAAACTGATTCATTCGTTTTCTTATTCAGTTTCTCCTACAAAACCTGAAGTTGCAGTTTAGAAACAGTGGCAACAAACAAAAACTTTATGTCCTGAAAGGTGTTTATTAATTGACTTTCCAACAAGTGAGACAGAGCCTCAAACTGACATCCAATTGCACTTCAATGGCCTGCTAGGCATCGTGCACCATCCGCTCTTATAGTTAATCTAGACCAAGCTTGGCACATGAATGTTAGGTAGTTAAAGGAGCCAGAAACATGGATGCCTACATTAATCTGTGAGGAGTGGCACCGTTTCATTGACACTCTAAGATGTGGCACTACTCACCCAACCAAGCCAGGTCAGCTACCTATCGAGTGCTGAATACACTCAGAGGCTCAGTTAATTTAAAAAAA
>VUQG01009322.1:5541-24680 GCA_015106755.1 Etia nguti | reverse complement strand
ACTGTCTACTGTACATCCACAGGCCAGGAACAAAGTTCATGTTCAAATGTTTACATCATTAAAAAAAAAAAAAAAATCATTTCATATATTAAAAATGTTAATTGGACATTTGGCAAAACCCCTTAAACTTTTCTCTTTTTTTTTTCCTCTGGTAAATGTGTCACTGTACCATAAACACACGGCCTTTACCGTAGCATGCTGTCAAAGTCTGATTAGAAAAACAAACCAGAGTGTGCACGAGGGCTGGCAGTGGAGTAGAAAATTAGCATGGCTAGCACAAGCATGCTAACTGCTTGACTACAGCATGCTGAAACCTAGACGGCTGGTTGAAAAGGCGAGTGTGTAGCATGACTATGCAAGCTTCTTGTACTAGCCCCGTGTGCTAGCGTTGTCATTACCAACCCTCTTCACTAGCTCTGGTAAAAAGAAACAAGCGTCTTGAACAGGCAGTAGCTAACTGAAGGACCACCACACGGCAGAAGGACCAAGGCTCTACAGCCTGGCGACCAGTACTGTCGTCACCACAGCATCTCTGACATCGTGTTTGGCACCTGGTTCGGCGTAATTGCTTATAACAGGCATCCAATCTGCGGTTTTTAGCCACAACTAAAGCTAAAGCCTTACAGACAAAAGCCAGGGGTTGATAACCTTTCACATTACACCAGCGCCTGCAATATCTGCTACTGTTCTTAAAGCAGAACCGGCTTTCCATAATGCTCAAATATTCACTGTAAAACACTACAAGGTAAGCCCTCTTTTTCTGCTCAAGAATTTCAAAATGTAAATGACTATTTATTTGGATTCAATGTATTTTTTTGTTTGTTTGTTTTTCTCCAGCTGTGTTTTTTCCCCTAGACTGGGCACCTGTGCTTGTCAGGCCTTGATGGTCTGAACTGGAGGGAAGGAGGAGGAGGAGGAGGGAAGGAGGAGGAGGAGGAGGGAGGGAAACGAGGGTCAAAAAATGGGAGGTAGGGATTGGTGGACAAACTGTGGTTGCTTTCCAGAAAACCTCCAGCAGCACTTGTGCTGCCTTTTCCTGCATGTAAAGGCATTGTGATTTTCTCAGTGGAGAGATTTTCTTTGTCTAAAGTTCATGAGTAATAATAATAGATGTAGCTGCCCAACCACAATTCTAGCCCTTACTTCTCCCAGTTAACGAATCCTAAAGAAGGAAAGTGCTTGGATGGACGGATGGATTGGATGGACAGGTGGATAAATGGGTAGGTGCTGCTGCTGCCCGTGCTGCAGACGCCTTCAAATCTCCTCAATAAAAATACTGCAGTAACCCTAAAGATGTCAGAAGTTTACTTTTTCCCATCACTAAACACAGACAGCCAAACAGAGATACAGTCCTCCCCGCCCCCCTTAAATACCTCTTAATATTCAAAAACAGTTGCAGTCCGCGGCTTATATCATCAAGCGATCATAGTGAGAGAGAGCTGCATGCAGAGCCAGTGTGTCTACTGGTTAAAAGGGCAAAAAATGCCCTAAATCCCGCCGACAGATAAGTGTCATGTTTGGACAGTGAAGGAATGAAAAGCAAAATTAAATGAAAGACATCTGAGGAATGGGACAGACTTGGAAAAACTAAAAAGTTGTTAAAGAGAATGAGTAAAGACAGAGAATATCAAAGTGAGGGTAAAAAGCATGAGGTCTAAAATATTACAGTACAGGAACAGTGGGCTTGTCCTTTTTGTCTCTCTCTCTCTCTCACTCTGTTCCCACCTCCTGAGGAGTCTTTGTCCACAGTTAACCAACAGCGAGCCACTAGGTTGGCCATCTCAACTGATAGCTGATACGTGGGTCGGCCAGTCAACCACAACAAAAAGCACAAATTGCTAGCAAAACAATCACTGGCCAGCATTAATGGTCTAAAACTGACCATTAACCAACCAGCAAAGGCTGACCTAGCTCCAGCGGGAACTGGATATAAATTGCTTAAAAAATATAAATAAAAAAACCCCAAAAACTAACAACCAGCTATCTCGGATGTCACTCAGCCTTTTCAACCAAAAAAGAGGGAGAGATTTTTCCAAACCCGACTTCTGGCACCATAGTAGTATTTGAAGTTTAAGTAGTAGTCTTGTTGGCGTTTGATGGCGATGATGGAGGCTGGAGGGGACTAGGTGTCGAGGCAGGTGCGCCTCCTGCTGGCCAGGAGGTCTCTGTAAACAGAGGAGTTGAGGAAACGGGGGAAGGAGTCCCGGTGCATCAGGGTGTAGATCTGGAGTTGGGCCTCCTCGTACATCAGGTTGCTCGGCTCCGCCAGGCTCTGGTTTATTCCTTCTCTGACCCGTGAATCCAGACTCACCTCGGGTAAAGAGAACAAAATTAAGTAGAAGTGATGATCTGTGGTTTGTTGGGACATTACACAGGAAATGTGCTAAGGACTTCAACTTCTGCATTGAATCATGCACCTCCCCAGAAAGGTAACCATAATGTTGCGACAGACTGCAACCACTACAATCAGTCTGGTTGGTAGAAATAACATAAACAACATACCGAGTTGTGCGAATTTAGTATTTACATGAAACAAAAATGAAGTAGAGATACAAACACAACAACCAGCATACCGCTAGCCAGTTTTTAAATAACCACGATTAAAGTTCCTTTTTTTCACTCAAGTGTAAAAGATTAATGCATAGACCTCTGTTGAATAAAGTGACTAGGCTCACTGACTTTACTGTATAAAGACCAATCATGCTTCTGAGTGTAGTCATACCACAAAGGGCCTTTCTGAGGCAAAACAGACCTAGCAATTTGAGTAAAAGTGAAATCAGTAAGCAAATAAGCACAAATAACCTGATTAACCAGAACATCAAAACCAATGACATCACCAGAATGGATACAGTACATTTTAATACCACAACTCTGAAAAATGTGATGGTACTTGTTTCGTTTTTTGGTACCATCGGTACCGTAGGCATGACATGGATTAGCTGCTCATTTGCAATAGTCTTGTTTTTGCCTCCTTCCTTAGTCACACAACTTCACACAGCACTGCTGCAGACAGGATGGTACACAGCCCCTCCCCTCACTAGCAGCTGAACAGATGAACAGCAGCACAACAAATTTGACGAGGCGTCTTAAAGACTAACACCTCAGTCTTTATGAAGAATTTTGTGTTGTCATCAGCGTAACTGGTAACATTAGTTGTCTGTTAAGCTATGAAACAGACAGGGAAATGAAGCAGACAAAAGTCAGCAACCAGAAACTGTGGCACCCTACCTTACCAACTCGGATCAGCAAGGAAATATGGTGCCAAGTCACCAGAACCCACAGGAAATAAACCGAGAGGAGAGGCTTCACCCCCTAAAGCACAGCAACCAACGGATCCTCTGCCAGAGTTACTGTTCCAGACACCACAGTATACCTGCAGAGTTCCCATATCCATGCCCAAAGTGAAGACCAGTTTTTTTTGTTTTTTTTTTCTTTTGCAAAGGAGGAATCTATCCAATATTAAACTGATTGTTTTATAGTTGTAAATCACATTAGCACATGTCTGCATAGTAAATCAGAAATAAGGACCCACTGCCATGAACTGTGTTTACAGTTTTAGTTCAGTGACTTCTCATGGGCACATTTTCAAATTAGCGATAAACCCTACACGAAGTCTAGCTATGGCTGATGGGAAATAAAGTAGTAGCTAGATGGAAAATTTATCTTGGGAATAGTAAAGTGATCACACTTATTCCTGATAGCGACATGCATTCCTTGGAAATTGCCCTAACACAACTAGTGGAACGAGAAGAAAAGTAAAGCAGCAGCAGTTTCATTAGGATTAATTACTGGAGACTACCAAAGCAATCCACCCATGAGTCTGATAAATCAGTTAGGACTAAAGCAGCCCCCGAGGAAACCTGTTTGATATTTAGTGCAAGGTCTTGATTTAAAGTGTTTCAGTTGCGTTCCTGTGGCGGCTCACCTCTTTGGGTGATAATATGGACACATAATCTTCATATATGATCCTGGCCTTCTCATCTACCACTGTGGGATCCGTCTCCTTTTTCAGCTCTTCACAGGCCAACCAGAAAAGCAGGTTGTCCTCGCTGTACTCAGAACGCAGGAACTGCCTGAAAACCTCCCGGCCCTCCAGCGAGCGCAGCATCATCTCAAAGCTCCGTGCCCACGACAACACCTCCTCTAGGCTAGGGCGTCTACAGTTTTAAAAAAAAAAAAGCACACTTGTGTTAGATTGATAGAGGCACACAAACAGGAGATAAGATGGCTGAACTCACTGTTCTTCAGTAGCTTCAATACTGTCCATCTTGGTGCAGGTCTGTCGTTCACTCCTCTCCATTCTGTCTTCATTCCTGCACCAGAGGAAGAAAGTACTATAATTGCCAAAATGAAAGCCTCAATATATGTCTATTAAAATGGGTATGTTTCTTTAACATTTATACACACTTAGGGTCGTAACTTTAAATTGACTGTGATGAACATGTCAGTGTTTTCTCTACCTCTGGATGGATTGGAGAAGGCAAAACCAATAACTCACAAATAATTTGTCATTTACATAGTTTATGTGTCCTTTCATGGAGCAGAGGAGGCACGTGAAGCGAATACAACATTACCTAAGTTGACTGCAAGTTATTAGATTACTGTTACTGTAATAAAAAGCTTCCCAATAGGAACTAATCGTCTGCTGCTGATAGCCGGGAAGCTAGTCCTACAACAGCAAAAAAAAAAAAGAAAAAAGACCTAATTGTTTATTCAGGTCAGACTTTTCTAATATTATAATTAAAAGTGTTCATAGGGATCATTATGCTTAAAAAAATGATTTAACTTTCATCAGCATGCTACAGAACAACAACAAAACTAAACTAAAACTGCAGGCAGGAAAGGCTCAGGTCGTGTGCGACCCTACTAAAGTTTCTCCTCCTTCTTTAGATACTCCCTTTAGGGGTCACCATAGCAGATCATCTGCCTCCATCTTCCTCTGTCCCACCAGCCCTCCTTCACTACATCCATGAATCTTATCTGTGGTACTCCTATTTTCCTCTGACCAAGAAACTCCATCTTCAACATCCTTTGTCCAGTCTATCCACCTAAGTAAAGCACTGCTTTACTACTTCTACATTCTCTTCTTTACATCCAACCAACTCGATTTCTCCTCTCATGAAGGATCTTAAGAGCTAGCCAACAAAATAAGTATAAGAGACGCTGGAGTCAAATTTACTCGATCAGCTACACAGAGCCAGATTTATTTGTAATCCTCTGTCTATTGTTCCATGGGTACACCAGCTGTCAAATAAACCAAAGCACAGTGTTAAACCTGGGAATTGCTTCATAATGCACAGCATCAGGAGGCAAATAAATGGCAGCCAGAGGCTTATATCAATTATATCTAAACTGACAGCATGCTCCAGTAACTGTCAGCAAGCACAGCCGCTTTGGGTTAATAAACACTTGATATATTTTCGTGTCCCGGCATCTCACGCTGTCTAAACCATCCTCTCAGAACAGCCCCAACCTTCACTCTCTACACGTATCGTCTAAAATAGCAAAGAGCTACAAACAGTGCTGTATGAAAAGTGTATCTGCATGCGTCTGAAACTATTAAAAAGGAAACGGTTATGTGGGTTGTGTTTACTGTATGCCTTACTGTTCAGCGGTTGGTTAGACTTTCCTGCAGGCCTACATTTAAGTAAATTTGCACTGTGCAGTAGCACAGTGCAGAGGAGTGTAGATAAGAGAGATATGTGGTATAAATTTAGGAGCAGGACTTAGTAATAGCAGATAAAAAAAATTGAATAAATAAAAAAAAGATTACCCCACTGGTCAGGACTGATGGACAAAAAGCCAGTAACACATTTAAAGATCTCTTATGTGTCAACTGAAATTTCTGCTTTCCACTACGATTATTGCACGCTACAGTTTTATACCACGAAGTCTCAAATGCATAACAGAGACTTGGCAGACATTTTCTACTTCCTGCTTCTCGCTAAGACACCACCTTGAGAAAACCCAGTAAAATGAACGTTGAAAGCAGCTCTGCTCTCTCAGCAGTTCATTTGTACTCTGTTAAAACAATAAAGCATCAGTTAAGGTCTTTATGCAAACACTCACGGTAGCCTCTGTGTCTATCGTAGCTCAGCCACACTTGCTGAGTCCACAATGCAACACACACTGAGCTGTCTATTTTTGTCCCCACCATGGAGGATCTTTCCTTCCTCTTGCAGTCTCTTGTCAAAGTCCCCATTGTGCAGAAGTAATGGGCTAAGCTAGCCTCAGCCCCCTGGCGCCCTCACAATACTGCTAAATATACAGGCTGTTCCTCACAGCTGTTTTGCATGTGATGTGTGGATGGAAATAGAAGGCACCCCTACCAGAATAGGGCCTTGTGTAAGGGTGGATGAGGAGGGGTTAAAGGGTAAGAGGTTGGGAGAAAATAAAAGAGAAAATAAAAAGAAGATTAATACTTTCATACACCCCGATTTCACAAACTCACACACGCCTCTACTTCTTGACTTGGCACGGCTGCAAAAAAAGTGACACAGAGAGCAATCTGTGCTTTACAAGCAGCTCATATACAACTCTAAGCAGTGTCACACAGGCTGGACAAATGATCCCTCCCGGCCTCGACACTAAAATAAATAAACATATAGGGTTCTGAGGACAAATTTCCAGGCTCATTCTGGAGATCTGACTCGAGCGTTTGACTGAAAAACACACAGCAGACTCACAGTCCACAGGCTGCCACCACTTCAGATGAAGTGGTGTGAAAAAAGCAGCACATTCACCATTCACTGCCCGAAAACAATGTTTCATTCACTCCCCTCTCGCAGCAAGACTGGAGCCACAGTAAAGCAGCTATAGGAGCTGCATACCAGCCCCTGGCTTTGGTGCCTTGCTCATGGGCAACATGGTACAGGAGGTTTTATTCTCTAAAGTGAAATCTGTATGTGACAGGATACTGACTATTTTTTTTGTTTTTAGCCTTTTTGCATTTCTCTGTCAAACCACTCACTAATACTTCCAGCTCTAATATTAATTATAGCCGAGCCACAATTGACCGGAACATTTGAAACTGATACTCGGCTGAACTCACTGACGCCCTGGAAACTCTGCTGCTCCCCCGAAATATCAAAACTTATTTTTAACCTGTCTGTTTGTGCTCACATTTTGGTGTCAGACATAGACAATTTAGAAATGGTGACAGATGACAGCTCCGAACTTTAAAAAGTGCTCTCTAGCATTTATGTAAAGTCAAAATAATAGTTCTACTCTACTTTTCTACTCTCAACAAGAAAACAAATACACACATTTCCCCAAATATTGAGGTGTTTCTTCAGAGTTCATGGTGCACTTTGACGTAGCAGTCACAGCTTTCCTTCAATCCCCTAAAGCTAAAACTGTGAAAACTGTGTCAGTGTCCTGCTATTCACCAGCTTTAGTTATGCAATACTCTAATATAGCTTCTTGTTTTTTTTTTTAAGTGTCTCTTGTCTGGCTATCCTTGTGTTTAACATCTACACTGCTTTGTTAAAAATAATACAAATGATTTTAGACCTCAGCATTTACTTGTAAAACAACCCACATAACTCATCTCCTTTTAACAGAATGTCAACCAGAAAACCAGAAAACTGAATACGTTTCATAAAAGTTATGACCTGATCTGCATATCATTGAGTGAAATAAGTCTTGCCCGCCATCATGGGCAAGACCAAGGAGCTGTCAACGGACCTCGGGGACAAGATTACAGACCAGAACACGGCTGGAATGAGCTACAACACTATCAGAAAGAAACTTGGCGAGAAGGGGTCAACTGCTTGTGTCATTATTATTAATATAATGGAAGAAATATGAAATGACCATGAATTATCCTTCATGTAAGATCTTGCCTTAAGGGTGAGGATGATCATGAGAAAGTAGATCAGCCCAAAACTACATGGGAGTAGCTTGTTAATGATCTGAAGGCAGTAAGGAACACCATTGATAACACACTATGCCATAATGGAATGAAATCCCGCAGTGCCTGTGAGGTCCCCCCGCTCGAGAAGGCACATATACAGGCCCATCTTAAGGTGGCCAGTGAATGAATGGGAAAGTGTTGTGGTCATATAAAACCAAAATTGAGCTTTTTGGCATCAACTTGTTTGGAGGAACAAAAATGCTGAGTATGACCCAAAGAACATCATCTCTACAGTCAAGCACAGAGGCGGAAACATTTTGATTAGGGGCTGTTTGTGTGCTAAGGGTACAGAACGACCTCACCGCATTGAGGGGCCAATAGACGGGTGCGCATCCAGGATGCAAATCTCCCATTCCATTAAATCACTAAGATCTTCTATTCTATTAAGATCTAGTGACTGTGGAGGCCATTTGAGAACAGTGAACTCATTGACGTGTTCAAGAAACCAGATGATTTGAGCTTTGTAACACGGTGCATTATCCTGCTGAAAACAGCCATGAGAAGATGGGTTCACTGTGTTCAGTTGGTAACAAGAGGAACAAAATGCATGAAGATCTCGCACACCATAGAACCACCACCAGCAGCCTGAATCCCTGATACCAGATCGGATGGTTGCATGCCTTCATTTATGCCAAATTCTGACCTTACCATCTGAACGTTGCAGCAGAAATCAAGACGGAGCATTATTCTTCCAATTTTGTAGTCTCAATTTATTTTTCTCAGTGGTACCCTGGTCTTTTGCTGCTGCAGCTCATTTGCTTCAATGTTTAACATGTTGTGCGTTCAGAGATGCTCTTCTGCATATTTTGGTTGTAACAAGTGGATATTGGATTTAGTGTTGCCCTCCTATCAGCTCAATGTGGTCTGCCCATTATCCTCTAACCTCTGGTATTTTCACCCAGAGAAATGCTGCTCATTGAATATTTCCACAAGTTCTGTGGGATCAGTAAATCAGCAGTTTCTGAAATACTCAGACCAGCCTGTCTGTCAACAACCATGACATGTTCAAAGCCCCTTAAATCACCTTTCTTCCCTATTCTGATGCTCAGTTTGAACTTCAGCAGGTCATCCTGACCATGTCTACATGTCTAAATGCACTGTGCTTTTGAAAGGTTAAAATCATCATTTTTTTTTTTTTTAAGGAAAAAACATTCATGGACAGCATTGCTCTGCGGTCTCCCAGCACAGGGAGAGCTCTGTTCACGACAGAGTAGCAAGCTGCAGCAGTCAGTCTGTGGCCGTGCGCGGTGTGAGAGCAAACAACTAAAAAGCAATCTGCTTCAAGTAATCCTTGTATATCTATATGAAGCACCACTGTTATCTTTAAGTTGCGCATATGGTGATTTTGCATGAGAATGTCGTGCAGTGAATCAGACACAGCCTGATAAAGTTGCAGCTGATTACAACTGTGGAGCTCAAAATAACTCAGCAAAGCCAAAGATAGTGTAGGGGTGGCTGCCTGGTGATGAATTAAGTGGACAGCCCGTCTGCGACCTAAGGACACTCAAATGCAGTAATAATAATAATAAAGCATTTTTGCATAATTTCTATTAATTCCAGCGAAAAAAAGCAAAAAAAAGCCTACAATTACTGTCATGTTTAATATTATGATACAAGTAGTATTAACTAGTATAACAAAAGTTTTAACTGCCAAGACTTGGTTTGCCAATTTGACAGTTTTACACTGTCGGCACCGGTGAGACACGATAATGAGACATTAAAGAATAAATAAACTAAAAAAAAAATGATATTAATGATATTAATGATAATTAAATTCAAGAAATAAATGTACATTTATTTTCTGTTTTGCTGGTCAGTCCCCTGCTATGTGTTGCCATTAAAAATCATAATTTATTCACTTGAGGGAAAACTCAGTTTCAGTGCAATGTCACGGATTGGCCAACGGGATTAAGGGCAGGACAACTGTTTATTATTTCAGGTACCAGGGCTATAATTTAATCTCTTAAGGGTGACACTATTAAAAATGTCTACACTGAATGCTCTGTGTTCAAAATAACACCACAACACAAAAATGAAGAAATTATTAAGAAAAATAAATAATGTGTCAACTGGCTGCCTAATCACACAATGCTAAAATGCTGTTTGCATTATTTTATGATCAATTCAGACACTGGTTTTGTTCACTGGTTCCTTCGGGCCTCTTTTTTAAAGGATAAAGTCAGATATTGCTAATCTAAAGCAAAACAGACTGCAGTTATTTATTCTGCTCGTCTGCGCTGCCAAGTTATTATACTCTATGCAACTTTAACTGGCAATAACGGATTTTTTGGCCTCTTCAGGGCTGCAGAAGAACAACAACGACATAACCACCCGACAGCATGACATTGTCAGCACAAAGGTGTTTATTATAATCGTTTATTTAGAGCTACTTGATGAATAACATTCTTTGTTTCAGTTCTGTGTTGGTCTCCACCTGCTCCAGAGGAAAATATTTGCCATTTTAGCTGATAAATGCTACCAGCTAGTATCTAACTTGCTTTTTGGTGATAGTCAGGCAGTATAGGTGCTGAATCACTGCAGGTGACACATTTCGCTTTGTTTTCACAGTTTAATTTGATAAACTGCTGGAAAAAAAAACCAAAACCAAAACAGCTATGTGAGTAGTTAGCATGAAATCATGACTTATTTTCCAAAAACATGTTTAGTGAGCGACCTTTACCGGGTGTTTCTGAAGTGACACCACAGTATCCTTGACCTTTGATCACAAAAATGTAACCAGTTCATCCTCGGGTCTTTGGCCTAGTTTTGGTTGTGGCTTCATAGCCCTGGTTTTATAATACAGTGAAATAGGTTCAAAGTTGGCTGTTGTGGCTAAAGATATCCTGATACATTACAGCCACAATGAACTGCATCAGCCGATGAGCCAATGGGAGTTCAGCGTGAGTTGCCGTGCTAATCATTTCAACAGCAGTACTTGTGGGGGAAAAACAAAACCAAACAATGGAAGTTAAATGTGCAAAACAAACATGTTCGCAAACTCTACCCTCTGGTGGTCATCACGGCCGAGCAGTAGAAACAAACAGCCGTGCGGGTTGTTTCAGCGGGCATCGTCTTTGCACAGTTTACATGCATCATACCTGACGTCCGACCCAAGTTTAGCAGGTCCATGTCACGCACTGTGGTTTGCAATTAGCTGATAAGGTTTCTAAAAAGGACATGGTGTGCAGAAAACTTTTGTGCAAAAATTTGAAAAATATTCTCTCAAGGCATCCCTGAGATACTGCAGTCACGTGAAGGATAGACAAATAAATAGAATGCAACACGGGTGCTGCTTAAAAACTAATGAAGTGCATTTTCTTACCAGAGACACTTGCAGCAGCCACACCAGCAGAGGCAGCAGGTGTTGGGTCGGGGCTGCCCAGGGGCCTGGGGTGGGGCCTCAATATGAGCCGCCTGCCTTTTTCTCATCTCCACTCCACTCACACTCCGGGGCTTCACCGTAAATGCATGCAGAGGATGAGAACATGCAGTTAAACATCTTATACCTGTGTCATAACCTTCAGATGTTATAGTAGATGAGGAAACAAAACAGAAACTGTGCGATAGGTGAATTTATGTGCAGGGGAGAGAGGAAGAGCACTCAGGCAGGACAGTATAGGAACTTCCCTTCTTTATACATTATGAGGGTTTCTGGCATGGAGCCAAGTCTTTCACTCACCTTTGACAGAAATTACAAATTCATTTTAACCGACACAGAAAAACAGGATCTGTGTGTCACAAACACAGACAGGCATGCACAAATTCATGAGAATTCATATTAACTCACTCAGGTCTTGTACATCCGTTATGTGCAATGATGCATGATGTAAACCTAAAAATTTACTGCTATCTTTTGCTTTGAAATGACAATAATGTACGATACCATTGCAGGTTTTTTTCCTGCTAATTCTTTCATGTTTGATTCCTCGCACATGCTGGACCAAAAACTTCTTGATCCATGACAACTACAGTATGATAGGTTCAGCCTAAAACACTCACACTGGTGCTCAAGTATCCTGGGAGCACCAAAGCCATTTAAAGACATCATATCAGGAACATAAATGTCCAGATGATTCAGTGATGCTTCTGAAGAATAAAAACCAAAATCCCTCTGTCAGGTCTTGGATATTCAGACAAAGGTCATTCAAAGTGTAAAGCAAAACGACCCCCATTGTCTTATTAGCATAGTCTAACGTGAATACCGTTTTAATGCTACTCAATAGGTTAGGTGTCATTGTATAAATGCATCTCACTGGGGAAAACACCTCGCAATAATTAAATTGCTGATCAATCAGCCTCAGTCGAGCTGATGAATGAGGAGTAAATGAAAAAAAATCTCAGAGGCATTCTGTGTTTGTTTTATCAAACTGTCTAAACCCCAGAAGGAATCCAATGACCATTCATTTATTCAAATAGCTGGAAAAGACTGATGAAATAATCAATGAAGCGCTAAATCTCACAACCTATTTGATTCTACCAAAGAAATGTTACAGACTGACATTTAGTTTAAATGCATATGTATATATATATGTATATTTATTTATTTTTGATTGAAAAACTGAGAAAAAAAAGTCCAATATTGCTCTAAAGGTGCACAGGGAGAAATCAGTTGTCAAAAAACAGTCAGCCCCTCCAAAAATCACTTTAATTTGATATTCAGTAAGCACTGTGCAGTGTTCACTGATTGCATTTGGAAAGTTTAGCAAGGGTTTTGTGGGCTATTTCTTTGCCGCTGCAGCTACAGCTACTTTAAGCATGCTTTTCGATGCCTAAAAATAGCCACGAGAAACAAAAATGTGCAGCTAGCAATTCTGCAGTCACACTCTGTTCTCCTTTAATTAAAGCCATCTTGGAGAGTCCTTTCCTCTCAGTCACAGTGGAATAAAAATATGGTTGGCTACCTCTCTGTGACTGAATGAAAAAATAATATGAATAATGAAATAAAAGTGGTTGCCCACAGATTGCACTGAATTCTTCTGCTGTGAAAAACTGACTGCAAGTAGTTGCAGTGACCAGTGCAATACTGTCAACTTCACCTCATGCACAGGTCTCCAAAGAATTCCTGTCCAACTTGGACTGACTTCAATCATTCTTAGAAAGATTGGCAGGAATTTCTGTTTCAAATCTATGAAGTTCTGAATTTAAATTTCTGTGGATGTAGAATTGGAGAAATAAAATCACTTTTACCGGTAGCAGTGACGAATATTTATCTGGTGTGCCTCATCAACTTTGCATAGGCAAACGAAAGCATGCGAAGGCTGGAAAAACGTTTGTAGTTATTCTTACAGTCATGATTTCTTTATTACCGTGCCACAAAGTGGGGAAAAAAAATAATAAACAAAAAATAAAAATGAATGGGAAATGCCACGAGTCTACAAAATTACACTATAGACTAGTCACTGGGCTGCTCCATGTCTCTTCTGAACATATCTGATTTGCCTGTAAGATATTCCAGAGGAAAATTACAGTTCTTTTATAGGAATTATGCAAATTTTGGGGGTAGAGGTGTTTATTTTTAGACAGTTTTTTAAGGACCGTTTTTTAGAGGACCATTCCAAAATTCCATTATCTAGAAAAGTACCTAAACTTATTCCTTCAAAATTCTTTGGGTAAATATCTTGTACTACAGCTCTATACGCATGGACTCTCAGGGGTGTAGCTTATGTTAACACAGAATGATGAATATGGAGGCGTATAGAAACCACAGTTTTGTAGATAGAGGACTGACATTTTGTTCACATCTTGTCATATTTAATGCACATAACTTTCTTTAAAACGGTCTAAAATGAGGAGAACGGTTCCACAGATAAAACCTGGATATGGTGGGGAAAAAAATTCATCCTACCCCAGTGTGATACCCCAGGTATGTCTGACGCCATGTACGAAATCCAAATCAACTTGTTTCGAAATGAGAAGTTTCCCTTTTTATATCTAAAACTTCACCTACTCTTATGACCCCTATGCTATTTATCATGTTTACTTGGTGAGCTTATTATACTGGGAAAACCCTTACCTCACAGTGCCATAAGCTTTAACCGTAACGTAAAGCTCAGCTGCAAACATATACAACTAGAAATGCTAGAAAGATCAGCTACGAGGATGTCAAAACTAATTCTTTGTTATCGCTTTACCGTTTTATGCATTTACTTAGCTGGGAAGGTCTAATTAAATACAGTATGAGAATTAAAAGTATATTGACTGAAAAAGCACTCCTACCTGTAATGTCATGGTTTAAATTAAAATCTTTTCATAAAAAATGTGAAAATCCAAATTTTTAAAAAAGAAGAAAAAATAACTAATTTTCTTCTTTTTTTGTTCCCTCTACTCTACAGACGCATTATTTGCTTCAATGAAGAAACATGGAAGGTACAGCTAAAAAGAGAAGCCTGATATGCAAATGCTGTCGCCCGTCCAGCGGAGCAGCCATCGGTTATTTAGCAACTGGGCGGCTACCGTGGAAAAACAGGCGGTTAGACGTAAACCACAGAGAGGGTAAGGCTTTGTTCCATAGCCAGAGAAGGAGGATGCATTGACATGTCATGCAAATAAGGAGTGGAAATACTAACACAATAACATCAGAGGGCCAAAAAACCCCTCCAAAAAACAGGTGAAAAAGATAGCTGCAAGATCTGTCATACATGCAGTACATTTTTGCAAATACTAAAATAATACCAAAATAAAGGACGTCATATTAGCCAAAACAATGATCATCCAAACGTCCTACTTTACTTTGAAGCTTCCACTCTGCTTCCCCATCAGGCAGTGTTTCACGAGAGCGATGCAAATGAAACTAGCGTCCTATTTCACAAATTAGTGCCACATGCAAATCGCAAGATGAGTTTGCGCCTTGTGCAGACTTCGACCTCGCATTTGCGCAAGCAGCATTTGCTTTGATGAGGTACTAAGTGCAAAAAGTAAAATAACAGAATAATGACGTCACTGTGGCACGTAAGTTACAGCATGCCTCCATTCTCACTTTGTTGTGGTAGGAAAAATGGTAGCGGTTTAAAAAAAACAACAACTAATAAACCGTTTGTTGAGAAACTGTATGAGAAAAAGCGTCTTACCATTAGTTGTCTGAACACAAATTATTTCTAACTCTGAGTTAACACCTTCTAGTTTTCAAAGATAAAGAACGTCCTTTCAAGGTGACAGATCATTTTCCATTTATGGCTACTAACAGACTGATATCAAGCACTATATACAAATAACCAGTGTGTTGCTTTGTTTCACTTCCACGCAGAAAAAGACTTTTACTAAGCAACATTTAAATTCATGTCCATTTTGAGGATTAAAAATCAAAATCAAAACTTCAACTTTAAAATCGAGACGTAAAAGACAGTCACCCTTTGCTGCCGACTCATTATCTTACACGATCTGGCAGATGTTGCTTGGTCCCTTCAACCTCCAGGACCACAACTGCAAACTTTGGTTACTAACATTAACAAATGACTTTTCATTTTGACCCTTTAACCAAAACATTTGACTTTATATTTCACACAAATCTGGATCCTCACTGTGACAGTAAACTTGAAGATACAAGTTCAGCTTCTGTAAATTAAATAAATAAATAAATAAATATATTAATTTAATTACTGGGCAGGCGTGAAACTTACCATGAATTAGTGAGTTCCTAAACACAGGTCAGACAGAGCAGTCATGGCATGAGGTAATAGGTTGCTGGGTGCTAGCTGGCTGGTTGACAAAGTGACTGTCTGGGCGTCTTTCTGGCTTGCAGGATATTTGGGGCAAGGCGAGGAGGTTCTTTTCACCACAGGGCAGAGAGGTTACTAGTATCACCATCCCTGACCAACTGGCACAGAAAGGGACACGAGAGCTGAGGTGAAATGCGACCACTTCCTCCCCTCGTTTCCTTACTTCACTCGCTACTTCTGCTTCTCTCACCAGCACCTCCTAAGCTTCCTCAGAACTCTGTGAAAGGCTCATTTATGGACTTGAGGGTGTAGGGAGCATTGAAAGTGCAGCATCTGTAAAACACAGAATGTGGACAAAAAGAAAACACCATGAAACACAGAAGTTGACTTTAAGTGAAAATGTTCACTCAGGAGAAGTATATCCAGCACTGACAAGAAGACAGAAGCAGACACGAGCAAATGCGACACAGAGCAGAACCTCATTTTCATCCATCTAGATTTAGATCTAGATTAGGTGTAGATTTTTTTTTTTTTTTTTTAATGTGAGCTGCCCAGTTTTGGAGTTATCAGTGGTAAAGATATATCTACCCTTATTTGTCTACGTGTGCTCAAAGTGCCAAAGATTGCAGTAGAGAAACTAAGCAGCAATGCCCCTTTCCAGAAACTGCGATCTGGTTATTCATGTTTCTTGTTGTAGAACTCTTTTCTTTCTACTATCTACATCCACCGGCCAAAATAGGTATGAAACTGCCTAACATTTGAGCTTAGCTCAGCTGAGTTTGTATCTTGTCACATCCTGTGTCGTTGCCAGGTGTAGTTCAGAAGAAAAACAGTTGCTGCATAAACCTGCGAACACTGGGGCTTTTTCAGTCACCAGGCTTTGATTTCTAAAAAAAGATATTGTGTTTTTATTTTTTTTTAATGTAGTGTCCGTTGAAGAACCACGAGGAAGGTGCGGTTTACTTACATTAAATTCAAGACAAAGGTAGGCATTTCTTCAGCCAAATTCTCCCGAACTGAACAGCTCACACCAAAGTAGTCTAGATAGATAAGCAGCACTACGGGCCAGAGGAAAATGTAAAACTTTACATTTAATTTGGGAATGGACTGCACCTTTGATACACAATCACTACACGGGAGAGGTTAAAGAAGAAAAAGATCTACTGGTTAATGAGGAAGTCGACTATGTGAAAAAGAAAATCAACTAAATATCAAAGTTATTTCACCCTTTCCTGCTTGTAGAAATGTGAAGATTTGGCATGGGTCTGTTCTTCTCAAAATGTAAATCCTTTGGTTTTCAGCTTAAGATATATGAGGACATTTCCTCTGGAAAATGTCCACTATTTTGTTTTTTTTATTAAATCTGTAATAACTCATTAAAAAAAATAGCTAGCATATTCATCTGTACTGAAAACAGACATCAGCTGAAGAGCTGACGCCTCTGTGCAACGCCTTCCTCTTCTAAGCCACCAACACAGACGCTGATACCATAATACTTTATTTGTGATAAGCTAAAGGATGTGGTTAGAATAAGACCAGTTCAACCGGGAAATGCAGATATTGGCAAATGATGCTGCGAATGCTTATCTTAAACATTTATGGTGCAAAGCATTAAGCTCACTGGCGCTGCAACCCAACACTCAATCAATGTCAAAAGCCATATGCTGGATTTAAGCCCTGAGTGAAGCCTTAAGGCTGCTGTGTCTCCTACGTAGCCTTCATGCTCCATGTTTTTCATGCAGGAATTAGTGCTCCAACACCGTGCTTACTCATAACAGCAGCTTAGAGGTGTTCGCATGGTGACCTCAACACTATTGCAAATTATCAGCAGTCTGCAACTTACAGTGTAAAATTAGCATTTGAAAAAAGAAAGAAGATAAAGATAATATCTCTATCTATCTATCTATCTACACCTACACCGGAGTGTTTATATAATGGAATCACTGTGATAAGCATTTAACCTACATGTTTAAAATCACAAGACTTACCAAACAAACTAAATTAAACATCTTAATTTATAGTGGGTTAGCAGCCTTATCAGCTCTGATCTACAGTCCCCCACCCACCCTTGCCTATACATGGCTCATTTCCTCCTCAGTGATGTCTAGCAAGATAAAGAGCAGCACAAAGCAAAAAACGAGGTTCACATGTCGCTACCATCCCTCCCATATGAAACAACATGCTGTCTCAATACTGCTCTACTGTAAAACCAATGTGAGGGCAGCATAAACATCCGTTCATGCCAGTTTAAACTGGTTTGAAAACAATAGTTTCCCTTGTATATTAAGAGTCTATGAAAAATGATTTTGCACAGCAGCATGTAAAGATAAGGCTTTTTCATTGTACTTGTGAGTTTGCTTATTCCTTTTGCGAAGATGATCACCAACTTTAGCGATGTGCTTCCTGAATGAAATGAATGAAATGAAGAGAATTACTATCGGAAATGTTTATGTCAGAGCTCGGTCCAGTTTGGAATTTGGAGACTGATGCCGCTGATAATTCAAGTGAGTGAAAAAATTCCAATATGGCTAAATCATCCCGGGACAAAACTGCACAGGAATGGCTCTCGAAACACAACAAAGAGCCCAATCTGTGCGCTTTATTACTGATGACGTATCGAGCCTTTTTCCGGGTCCAAGCTTCTACTGCATAGGGAGCGCTGTCAGTGTTGAAATGCTGCAGTAAAGCCTCCCTTGATGTTTTTGAATTGGAATTAGCTGTAAAAGGTTGTTTGGTTATTATCCTTATCCTTCTGTACAGCTTTTTGTCTTTTTAAATAGCACTATTCATATACAAGACACCCTTAAGCTACGTTTTCTAAAAAAAAAACAAAAAAACCAAACACGTACAGTACCGATATATTCAGAAATTGCTGAGATTTTGGTTTTGAGATTAAAGTTTTGGTAGTGAATAATTTAAAACAATCCCACAAAATATTCATTACCAACCTTGTTTTGTGGATGATGTTACCTTATACCCACTTGGGTAATCCTTAAATTAATTTGTGTCTGCTGACTGGGCACCTACAGGTTTGATACGTCAACGAGTGCCCTACAAAGTCATAAAACCCCCCAAATACTTGCAAAGACAAGGGAAAGCTATTTGGTGCTGCTCTGTTTATATCAGCTTAGTTGGTCTGAAGCCAGCCTTGGGGCGGGAGGCTAACAACTAGCCTAATTTCACCAACCCTTTGAAACCTCACCAGCACTTCGTTTTTCACCTTTTCATCCAGATTTCATGTAGACTATTTCTGAATTTCAAATTCACTCAATCTCGCAAACATTTTTCATTGTTTCGCGGATGCTACAACTGATTTGGACATCTAGAAGAAGAAATAAATTGATTGCTTTATTAGTGTTTAAAGAAAAAGAAAAAGAAAATAACAACAACAACAACTGGTGCCTAAATGCTAATTTGCTATTGGGAACTAAAGAAGCGTTTGGTTGCAGAAATTAATAATTATGCCACACTTAACAAGAAGATTGACTTGGCTATCAAACTCCCTAAACGACCTTCCGATTAAACATCCACAGCTTGTGGCAAAACTCAATGGACCCCCCCCCCCCCCC
>VUQG01009321.1:5492-26137 GCA_015106755.1 Etia nguti | reverse complement strand
CTGTGTTGTCATTCCTGCTCCCCGCATGTTTTACATGCTCCTCATTCTGAACAAAGAGACGCCAAAACATAACGCAGCCACTATACAAACATAACCAGAACTCAAACATGGAAGTACTCTGACTTTTAAATCAGTGTCAGCTATGTCACAGTTAACAAGAACAGTGTAAGTGAGGACACCTCACAATCAAAGGACAAAACAATTAAACTATTTTGTACTTCTGTGCCTGGTTCTGTGTTTTATCTTGGCTTTAAATTTTGTTTAAAACTTTTGTTTATTTCAGCTCTCTTGCCCAAAACATTATGTGCTTCTGTAGCCTACATCATTTACTACATCAGTAACTGAATTAGGCCACCCAGTGTGCAGAATACACTAAATCAGTCAGGGGCCCATCACATAAACTTTGCAGCATGGGATACATTTGAACTGTGAAGAAAAAAAAAAGTGGTTTTCTTCAGAGTGTCTCTGACAATACACAACTTTTTTTGGTTGGCAAAAAGATGTTGGACCATTTTTTATTTTCTCAACATCAATCACCATCTCAACACACGATGAACTATAAAGCTCTCACATGTTGTTATTCTATAAGGCAGCTTGGTTATAATCACATAGTACCTTTAATTATATGCAATCTCTGAGGTCACCTGGGAGTAGACTGTGTCGCTTTAATTTTCTATCTCAGGGAGGGCTCTTCTCCTGCAACTTGAGGAACACCGGGCATAAATTGAGCTTTGATTTAATCAAATGCAAGTTGTGAAAAAAATAAATAATAATAATTTTCCATTTTCACTATTTCAGTAGCTATATGGGCCCCTCCACAACCGCTGCCCCCTCCTTCGCCTCCCTTTGTTCTCTCCAGCTCTAATAGGTTTTCCCCTGCCACACACAATTCACTTTTTTTTTCTTCTCCTTTTCCCCAGCCCCTCACCCCCCTTTCAGTGCAGTGCCCAGTGTCGACTGGAGCATTTGAGCAATTTGAAATTAAAGCAAACAATGGGCAGGCACTCCCAGGGACCTCTCGCTCACTATATTACACGGAGAACGCTCGTGTGCTCTTGCGCATTATTGGCAAGTCATTACGTTTCTCTGGAAACCGAGAGCGGGAGCTCGCTCAGAGGAATCGGTGATGCAAGCAGCAGCTGAGTGCTTGGAATAGCATGTGTGTTCTGGAGCATCCTTGGCAACAGCATGAGGATCTGTCAAAACAAAACTGTATATTGACAAGGAGATATGTGCAGCTTGATATAGGCGTCCCAGAGCCCATATCCTTCCAAGGATAAAAATGTATTCCCGAAGGGAACCCTGATTCCTGCCTTTAGTTTATCCACTCTACAGTAAAAGAGCTATACCTTTAAGGTCTTCTATGCATAATGGTAGTCAAATGCAGGAGGTGTAGCATAATTCAGTTACTTGAAAACAGTTATAACCCAGAGTGACAATAGTGCAGGAGTGAGAGTATTCATATTATCCATTATTCAAAGCAAAGAGATAAATACAGGAAAATGCAGTCCTTAGATATTCATTTAAGCTGTAAAAAAATTGAATAGGTATAGCAAAATGTAATAAAATGCTTATGATTAAGACAACAAAGATACATATGTGGATGTGTACAAACACACACATACGTGTCTTCATTAGCACATGAAAAGAAAAAATGTAAACACAATCTTCTTATAAAATAGTAGAAAAGACAAAAGATGATGCAGGCACTGGTTTACTAGAGGACTGGCTAAAACACATCTCGTCTGTGTGTGTGTGTGTTTGTGTGCGTGGTGTGTGTATAGTCTGCTAAAACCCTCTGAATCAAAAAGGGTTTCTGTAGGTGTAAACATCCAGCATTTATCCAGGTCTGCATCCACTTGACAGACGTACAGTGTGTGTGGACAGCCCGGTCATAATTACAGAATACCTTAAATGATATAAAAGCCCTGAGTGCTATACTTTGAGGTCACCAATAGTCATTTAGAGCAGACACTGCAATTTTCTATCTCAGCAAAAGCTCCTCTCTGACAGTCTGAGGGACTTTTATTCGGGCCTGCGAGAAAATAAAGGTTTTCGTTACTGATTACTATGTCAGTTTGCTCCTTGATTAATCAATCATTTTTGATGACCTGAAGCCTCACAATGCTCACCAATGTCTGTAAAGACGAGTGAAAATACGCGTAACCTTTTTTTCTGGACCCAAGAGAGAGAGAGAGAGAGAGAGAGATGAGAGAGGAAAAAGGATGAAATATTTTATGGTAATGTAATGATATAAAACAGAGAAAAGCCGTAAACTGGCTCATTTAAGAAGCTTAGCCCAGAGGATGGTTTTTGTTTTGCTTTAAGATGACATAACTGAGTATGATAGTGTATAATATAGTGTACAATAATAAGATCTACTTCAATGAGTTACTTAATGGGTTAATACAGATTAATCTAAAATCGCTAATTTGCTTAGTGTTTTCTAAATGTGTTTATTACGCAAAATAAAGTTTTCTCACCAAACTTTACAACAACTGAAGAGCAGCTTTCCACAGGACAGATTAGGTCCTCTTAGAGTTCAAACAACATTAACTTATTTTAAACACTAGAAGCGCTGTTTTTATTTTTTGTATTTGCCTCCCTCATAAAGTGCCCTGCTGTGGACCATCTCGTTTTTCTCTCTGCTCCAAACTTTCAAACCATGTGGAACCAAAATGGTATGTTTGCTGCCGGCGATCCAATCGCATTCCTCTTTTCACTTCCTGTCAGGAGGCACGCACACACACGCGCCTTGCGTCATTACGCACTTCCCCTTCTCTATGAAGTTCCCCCTCTTCTCACCGTCGCGCCGTGACGGGGATGTTTTGGTGAAAGAAAATACGGCGTCGAAAAGGGACGTAAACACGTTTAAAACATGACATTTCGGCCCAGCGGGACCTAAAGTGGCGTCGCAGGGGAGCGAGAAGGCGTCTTCGGCGAAGCTTTGGGTCCGCCTTTATGTATTCCTCCGCATGTACGCTTTCTTCGTAGATGGTGTCCGGCGAGCGTTGTCTGGCGGCGGACGACGAGTTCTCGACGAGTAACATGAAGGAAATGATTGGAGGGTGCTGTGTGTGTTCAGACGAGCGAGGCTGGGCGGAAAACCCGCTGGTCTACTGCGACGGACACGGCTGCAACGTCGCCGTGCATCAAGGTAAGCTGCGGAGCTTGTGGTAGGAGCTAGCAGTTAGCTCGCAGGCTAGTTATCGTTGTCTTGTTGCAAGGTTATAGAGCCTCCTCCTCCTAATGCCCTCACCAAGGCCAGGCTGAGGTCAGGCTCAACGCATGTTGCTGGCCCCTTCGCTGATTTGGCTTGGCAGCTAACAGGGCCTGTGTACTCTTCTGCTGATGATGGCTGACAGCAGCTTTATGCACACATTTCTAGCTGCGAGGCGTGCTGTTTTTTCCCCCCCTCTACTAAGAAGCTGTCACGTGCTCAGAGAAGGAGGGTTGCTCTCCTTTTGACAAATGGTGTAAACTTAAGAGGGGAGCTCGAAACCAGGAGTTTAAACCATGCATGTAGTCAACGGAGTAAAAAAATACAAGTAAAATTGGCTCTAGATAAAGAGTGGAAGCCGTTTGGTGTGGAAAGCATTTTTTGTTTTGTGTTTTAGGGGGTCCAGTTCAAGAAGCAAAACAGTGATTTCTGCACGCTAACTCTCACTCACTCACGTGATGACGTCCACTGTTTACATAGCTGGCCATGTGTCCATTTGGCAAACACAGTGGGATACTATTTGAAATGTCAGCAGCTCTGAAGTCAGTGCACGGCAGTGTATTTGCACTTGTAGCACTGTTTTGTTTGTAACAATTTGTGGCAGTGTTTAGACTGCTTAGTAGGCCTGTCTGGCAGCAGCGTGATTGTAAGTAAACATAGGAAACGGCTAAAGTGTTACATACTTCACAGCACTCACATCAGGTCAGATGTTAACACTTTCTTTGTATTTATCTCCCTCTGTTCAAATTCGAGCTAAATGCTGTAAGGTTGCGGACATCTGCGAATAAACCTTGTTGAATATTTGAATTTCTTCCCTAAGATGTCAGGTGTCAGTACTCTGTAGAAAATATGGTTTGCCTAAGCACAATACTTTTACTTTTCAAGGAAAACTGACATTTGAAGCTTTGAAAGCTACTTATTCTCTTGAAATATTGGTTAATGTTCTAAAGAATAGTTAGGGCTCTGATTCAGACAGCACTAGTGTCATGATCTGCCCTTGAACCGCAGCTTAAACGGCTTCTTGTTAAATTAGGCTATTATCAGATTAAGTAAACTAGAAACATTCAGTAGTCTATAATGGAGATGCAACGATTGGAAATTTCTCAACCAATCCGAATTTTCCATAACTATTGAAAATAGTTTACAGTTATAACTGACAGCATACACAAATGAAAATAAACTTTTTTCAAAGCAAAATATTATGTTCATACTGATGAGATTATTACATTTGAGAATATTCCCCAAACTGCAGCAAGTTACAGGATCTTCTCTCACTTAACTGAAAATAGGGTACTCAAATAGGGTACTGAAAGAGGTACAAATAATTAACCACTGAACCACTTTTACCTGATGCAGTCTACCTTACCAAACAAAAGCAGGTGCAACAGATTTGTATAGCAGATAGCAGATAACAGAACATCAATTTTTTTGTCTTTTTTGTTATACTTGTCTAAATGATTTTCCTCATAACTGCTTTGATCCGTTGCTCATACCGAGGCTGCTGGTTTGTGGGTGGCTCTGGCTAGCCTTAGCTTTAGCCACTTTCCGTTTGCTCACTCTTTAGGTATCTCATTCGCTGTATCTCTAGTTTATAAAAATCAGCGATGTAGGGAAAGACATGAAACAAGCGTGTAAACTGGTGTATCTAATGCCATCTGATTGCCCAGTGTTTTGATTGAATATTGTCATAACGGAGCATTTTTGGAACATGGTGGATTTCTATAAGAATGTAGTGATAGTTTGGATGCAGTACACTCAAGCTTTTGAAGAAAAAGATAACAACTGCTGTTAGAGTAGCAAATAAAACTGCACGTAACTGGCGCTTCCTTTTATAATATTTCAAACTGAATTGTGTAGTGTGTTCAGAAGATCTTGCTATTTCATCTTTAAGTCTGGTCACTCGTGTCTTCATTTGAACTCTGTAACCCTTGGATTTTTTGTTCTCTAAATCTGGATTATAGCTGTTTATTCCAGCGGATTATGGGCTCTGGTCAGATCCGAGATAATCTCGAAATGTGTAGAGGTAGGCTATTTAGGCTAGTGTGACCGCATTTAGGGTAGCACCGCCTTGTGCTTGTACCTTTACAACAAGTCTTATTCTCTTAAATCAGACTTGGAAAATGGGTTATAATTTAAATTGAAAACAAGTCCATTTAAATAATGTAAATCGGGTTTTTTTCCCTTGTAGTGTGGAAGTATAAAGTATTATCTGTGACCCTGTTAATGCATCATCCATGTAGAAAGTTTAATCAAAAACATCTTGCAGCTTTAAATGTATCCAGTTATGGTTTTGACATTTCCTCAAAATGTTTGTAGAGTTGTGTTGGAAGCCAAATAAATGTGGTGGCTTGTTTCAGTGAAGCTTCTTTGTGTACAGGGTTATAACTCATGCCAATATAGATTCCTAATGATAATGGTTTGCTAGTGATTTCACCATTGTCCCAAATATTTTGTAGGACAGGGAAACGATGTCAGTGCAGTGGTATAAAAATAGCATCTGTGAAAGCAGCGTGTTCAGCAGTCTGTTAGATCAAAAACCTGTTCTCCTCCATCCAAACCAGCTTAGTCGCACATCTCAGTTTCTGGCACATGTGAGGAGTGGAGATGATGTGATGTTTATGAAGATGTTATCAGGTGTTGTCAGGCTTGATTTCGTTATGAAAATGTTTTTATAAGACTGACTGTGTTACGGTTACTGTGACTGACATTGTTTCTTTCTTTACCCCAGCCTGCTATGGCATTGTGCAGGTGCCCACTGGTCCTTGGTTCTGCAGAAAGTGTGAATCTCAGGAGCGAGCAGCCCGCGTGGTGAGTCACAAAGCCCTCTACCCTTTCATCACTGATGATTTAATGCCTACAATCACAGGACTTATCTTGAACCGTCCTATTGTTAATAAGCGAGCCAAGAAAATGGCACCAGGTTGGGTGGTGCGTCATTTTTGTGTCTGTTTATAGATCCTGGATAAAAGCGGATGTAAAAACAAGTCCCACAGCATTTTACTTCTACAATATTCCTTAATGTCAGGAAAGACGAACATGAGGGAGCTTGTAAATGCTTTTCTATTAGTCTGCAGCCTGTACAACAAGACTTGCAACTCTTTAGCACTGCAAAACAACAAATAGCTCAAGTTCATTCGTGAGAGTGTTGTGTGATCATGTTAAGAGATCGTAAGTCAATGTTTTGAGGGTAGAATCATCATTCAAGTAATGATCCTTGTCACAAATTTGGTTAAACTATGTGATCACGTTTATAAGAATCCTCTCACTTCAGTTATGGCACATTTCCCCAACACCTACTCTGCTCGACTCTGCTCTACTCTACTCTGTTTCAACCGTACCACCTTAATGTGCGTGTTATAGAAAGATGGACCAAAAGTCCCGGGATGTCATTTGTGCTTGACATAACACAACGATGGAATACATGGAGGCGATGGCATACCTGCTGCTTAGTCTGTCACAAAAAATGTCTGCACCTCGTTGTTGGACCACGGTGCTGGTTTGTGAGTAGACATTTCCCTTGTTGCCGGGACTCGGAAATGGCAGATTTGAGTCTTGTGAAGGAGTCGCTTCATGACTCATTGAGTGACGCCACTGACTGACCAATTGGTGGCAGTGAGTGTGTTGACATCACATTTGATCGACTCACTAAAAAAATGTACCTGGTACCAAATGGAGAACCTTAAAAACCAGCTCGAGTAGGTGTTAGTGGGAAAAAAGGCACAAAAAAAGAGGCTACAGATAACTCACAAAAGTCTGTGTTTGCTCTTTTGTAAATTACTTTTAATTCTGTCTCCACCACTTGGACTCTTCTCTTAGGATGTTTTATTTAGGATGTAAATTCCAATCCCAAGTGTGGCTCTGATGCGCATCGGTTGGAATCGTGTTATAACCAGTCACTCTTTTGCTTAGTTTATGTGGAGTAAGAAAGCTTGGACACTGCTGTTTTGATACAATCTGTGAGATTCCTCCGAAAAGTAGGTTTATGCCAAATTGAAATCATCCACACAAATAAACGGTGGTCTGTTTGCCCAGCTAGTATGGTTAATATGGGCTGGTAAGAACTGTGATGTAGACAAAAACAGCATTTTCAGTTTAAAAAATGGTTTCAAAATATTTCCCGAGTACATTTCCAAGTGGACTCTTGGTGCAGTTTTGTTTATGGTCAGAAATCAAATGGAGCAAACATAATTTTGTAATAGCAGACATGTGGTTTAAGCTTATTTCAACAGTTACACTCCTAATAAATCAATCTGCTGCTTGGAAGCTGTCCCGAAACCAATCACAGCATCTAACTGCATAAGCAGTGTAAATGTAAACAACACGGTAACCATGGTAACACATCCTCCCGCCAGCATGTGGGCGCAGAGAGTTTACGCAGATCAGTCAAAGGCAGTCGAAGCTGAGATCTGTAGTGTTTGTGTCATGTCTGTGCCATGTGGGTTAATTCCATCAAAAGCACAGAGTGATGCTAGAGTATTTCCAAGTAAGGTGACTCGTTTGTTTTTTGGTTCTGTTTTTGCCCATTTGTCATTGTTCATGACCTGTTATGCATTTGCTGCCTGCAACAATAATGTAGTAGTAATGCTAATGTGCATTTATTTCTTTGAGGTCAAAGACTATAAACATAGGTATTAAAATTGTTAGACACACTAACTAGTCATCAGGATTTGGTGACTATAGAAACAATATAGTATTGCACCTCTGTATGTTGAAATATGTTAAAAAAAAATCTTAAATGGAATTCCTAAAGAGATTTGTAGCAATGCATGACATTTTGTGAACAATACAGGTGGGGAGAGGGGACTATTTGTATAATTACTCATAATTTCTGCACATTAGCAGAAAGGTTTGACATTACACATCGACCTGCTTGTAAGTAATTAAAATTCACATACAGCTCAGCTTTATTTTTTAAACCCAAGTCACACATCGAAGCTAGAAGGAAAGATACTTTTGCTCTGTATTTAACACTTCATCCTGAATATTCAACATATCATTTGATTATGAAGGGCAACTGCAGTTAATTGGAATATATGGTGATACACAGCAAGAGTACTTGGTGCTTTATTTTCTTTAATATTTGACTAAATTATTAGTATTGTACGTGCAGCACTGAAGGAACTATGACACATTTTTGTGATTCTTGTACACTTACACAGAGCGACACTGCTCTTTATGCCAGTGATGTAGAGAAAACATTCAGCACTGATTACACTTGGCTATTGTTGATGCGGACAGTTGCTCGGGCTTTGCTGTTGGATGATATGACTTGATATTGTTTTTATCTGTTCATCCTGTTCTCTTTTTAAGATCACTTATGTAGAGTAATTACGGGAGGCTAAATCATTCATCTCGTTTGGAAATAAAGTCAGCTGTGATTGGGTGATGTCCCTCTGATATACAGTCATATGGAAGAGAGTTTCCCCAGGATTCTGTGTAGTTGTTTGAAAAACTAAGTGCACTTCTTAATTCAGTAGCTTGTAGAACCATCTTTGGCAATGATAACTTGAAATAATAGTTTTCTGTCTCTTTATCAGTCTCTCACATCACTGAGGAATTATGGCCACTTTTTGTTGCCTCACTTCTTTAAGGCATTCCCTTATACACAGCATTTAAACCTCCAGGCCGGCCAGCTGAAATCTGGAGTTTGACTGGATCATTAAAGCACCTTGATTCTTTGCTTTTTTAGCCATTCTGTTGTAGAACTACAACATTATTTATATCTGCTTGTCTTATTTTATGGGAAGCAGATCTGTGTGTGGGATCATTGTCCCGTTGCATGACCCAATTTCAGCCAAGCTTAAGCTGTTAGACAGATGGCCTCAAATTTGACTCTAGAGTACTTTAGTATACAGAGGAGTTCATGGTCCACCCAATGACTGCAAGGTGCCCAGCGCCCATGGCTGCAAAACAAGCCCAAATCATCACCCCTCTACTGCTGTACTTGACAGTTGTTGTGCATTATTAACAAACATATCTACGTTGGTCTTGTCTGTCCAAAGGACATTGTTCCAGAGGTCTTGTGGTTTGTTCAGAGCTAACTTTGCAAACTAAGCATGTTGCCATGTTCTTTTTATAAATAAGATGCCTTCTCCTGACAAACCTTCCCAACAGGCTTTAATTATTCAGTCATTCTGTAATTTTTCTGTCGTGACTTTAATATTTAACATGATAACTGAGGCCTGAACAGTCTGAGATGTAGCTTTCAGGTTTTTTGTATCTCTCTGCGCATTGCACGGCCTGACCTTGAGGTGAATTTGCCTGGATATCTACCTCTGGTAAGAAGCTGCCCAAACGTCTCCCCCCCCCTATAGAGGCACTCACACTTGTTGATGATCAATTAATCAAGGCCATTTGATTAACAGCACATGGCTGACTTCCTCCTACTCATGAAAGCAGTAAGGGAGTCTCTGTTTCCCTCCTCCTGTGTGTGAGCTGTGAGAGCTGCACATAAGTAGCCACTCAGTTCTGTCTGTGCCACTCACAATTAGAGATGAGTGTTATAGTGGTTGGATAGCACTACATGAACATTAAATTACACCAAATTCCCAGCCCCATCCCTGGTGGCTGCTGCCACCAGGTTTAAGACCTTTACTGACAGAAACCCTGGATGATGGTCAAGAGTGATCACTAATAGCTTGCTAGTCCAGCTAATATTTAGGTCGTTTAGCCTATTAATGCATTCAATCAATATTATTTTTAAATCATTGTCAGATGTCAGCATTTCCACATATAACTGACATGTGACACCAGGATTCATTAGTACACAGGCAAGCCCACAGGTCACACTAGCATCTCTGATATGTTTGAAATGCTTGTCTGTGTGAGAAGCAGCTACGGCTCTATATGGTTGGAGTGATGGCAGCGTATTTTACAAGCATGGGTTAGTGATTTAATATTTAAAGATGATGATTTTTGTCAACTACACATGAAAAAATGCCAACATAATACATATTAATATGTAGGGACTTACTGCCCGTCTCTTCTATAATGCATTTTTGGTATACAGTGTGAGGGTCATCTCACTGCAACAGTTAGTTACAGTATACAGAACTGACCTGACAGCAGCTTACTCTGACTTATCAAACAGAAGATTTTAATGAATTTTATGTTATTCAATGACATGTTTTATCACTGAGCAGTACGCATCATTGTACCACTCCCTAGTGAGACTTGAAAGCCTGCTTGAATAAAGCAAACTTTAATTTAAGATGAAATGGCCATGTGTACTATTCCATATTAAATCTCTGTACAGATTGGTGGAAGCTGCAGTATACGGGGGCATATTAACCAGGAAGAATAAATTACAGGTCCTCACAGACTTGGCTGCTACTCCTACTTTATGTGGTGTAACTGCCTGCACCAGCAGGTTTTTCTTTGGCATGTTCCTACTGTCCTATGCGTCATGCCTGCCTTTTAGCCAGCAATCTGCATACTGTTCCAGTTACTATCACGTTTAACTAAATGATTTTTTAAAGCTTGAACCTCTATAAACCTCTAAGCTGTTTCAGTGTGGCTTGTTAGACAGATAATATTTGCTGTGTGTGGTATACCGGGTGTATCAAAAAGGATCATCCGATTTCAAAAGGCTGCGGTTTTTGAAGTAATGGAGATGGAAGCTTGTGGTAAATTTTAAAATGCATAGCTGAATATAAAGTTTTACATGCAAAATGTTTGCAAGTGCTAAATGTGTTCCCCTCTGGGATGCATGGCATATGTCCATATGATAGTCAGCGTTCCATACTTTTGTGAGCATGTCTGGAGTCACTGCAGCCACTGCTGTTGTTGTGCTGCCTATCAGGAAACACGTGGAACTCAGGAATCTGCTCTTTCTAACAGTACGTGTTTCAGTTGTTAACATTGAACGTCTGTGAAATAATAGCATTTTGAAATTGGATTTTACTTTTTGATAAACCCTGTATTAAGGGCTTTACACACCCGATGTGTAAAATCTGTGCAAACATTTTTTTGGACTCACCTATTTTTGATGGAGCCGTTCACACCGACCGCGTAATTTCGCTGGACAAATTTCCAGCATTTATTTATTTATTTATTTTTTTTAGCCAAGCCTGATTATTCTGATTCCAATAGACAGATCTGAGCAATCAGACTGCTGCATTTGGCAGCATGTGCACTCGCAGCTTAAAACACGCACTGGTACTCCATATACAAATAGTAAAACAGTACTGTTTTACCTCAGACACAGAGCTAGATGCTGCTCCAGGTCAGTCGGCTCTCTGGAATTATTTCTCTGCTTCCTCAGATGTGGTCCCAACTTCTCCAACAAGAGCTCAAGCTGCCCCACTGACACCCTAAAATATGCACAGCTACAGCTTCAGCTCCTGGATCAAACCATAAAATTCTCCCTGCTGCTGCCTCCTCATGAGAACTGGATAAACCCAGAATCTCAGTTTCTTCCTTGTCGTGTTTAGAAATATCGGGACCAGCTCATCATCGCTTGATGTTGACTTCATTTTTTTCTCCAGTCCGCTTTTTTTTGAGTACAAGTTTTCTGCAAAAATGCAACTCGTTCGGTGTGCATACGCGCTCGGTGTGTAACTTTATAGTGCAAAAGTAGTTCCTGCTTATGCCTGAAACGGAGCCTTGGCAAATATTGCATTTCCAATAACTTCAACATGATAGTTGGGCTCACCTGCGCTCCACAAACACCTGAATCATCACAAATAAGATTGTCCTCTTAAATTTAAATGTCTTCAAACCTTTAAGGATGGGACTAGACTTTGTCAGTGCAAGATTAACTTCATGTTGCTGTTGACATAGGTGCTGGAATGACCTGCCTACTTTCTCTATTCATGTGTGAAAAGCAAATATACTTTTGCTGATATTTATCATGATGGCAAACTGTTTTTCTTTTAACTCTTGGAGCTAATGGAGGAATAGAAGAAATTTGACAATAACTTGCAAAGTTTTAACCACAAAAGTCTCAAAGTACTCTGCTGTCATCTTAAATATGCTTAGTTTGCTGGATGACCCTCAATGTTTTATCTAAGTGCATTTGTAAATTAGTCTCTGTGTGTACAAAATCTTTACCCTGAAGCTGATGGGTTGTTTACTAAACGGCCATGATTTTTGTGTCTCCAGCTTTTCTAGAAAAGTCAGTGCGGAGTTCAGAATGCTAAACTCAATGTCTGATTCATAAAATAAGTTAAAAGAAAATGCATATAATGTAATAAATAGTTGTTATGCAAAGCTTTATTTAAATGAAACCGAGTAAAATGATTACCTTTGATCCTTATTTTATGGCAACACATTGCCAAATTTGAAGCAGAGTAACTGCTCAGGTCTATTTCACATGCTATTTTACTACTAAAGGATTTGGGATGCTTTAATTGGATTAATAAGTAAAGAAAGTTTGCTGCTGCAACTGAGTACACGCACTTGGATGAAAACACAACCTTAGGTGGCAGGTAGCGAGGGTGTTTTCCCAGAGAGTTTCTGGCCGTGTGCCCAAGTCTGGGCGACAGGCCAGGTCCTCTCACATACACTCATATTTGTCATACCTCGAGTAAGCAGATGAGGTTGACCTCTTGTTTCTGACCTGATGTTTCGTCTTTACCCACAGAGGTGCGAGCTCTGTCCCCACAAAGATGGAGCACTCAAGAGGACGGACAACGGAGGTAGGCTTCTTCTCAGCTGCTCACACACACTCATACATGCTGGCATCTGTGGTTAACGTCTTGTGGATTTTGTCATTAATTGCATGTCACCAGCAAGTTTAAGGGCTGTAAGCATGCTGGGAGAGTTATGTTGCTGTTTGTTGTATGTGCTGCCTCTGTACCGTCCTTGCCAGTCCATGTTTTATGAGGGTGTGTCAGTGTGTGTATGTTTATGGGGGGGCGGGACAGGATGGGTATAGTGCATAGCCTGTGAGGAGTCTCCTCACTGGGTTCATTGGGAGGTCAGCTTGTTGGAGACTGTAAATATTCTGTGTGCATGTGAGTGAGTGTGTGTGTGTGTGTTTGAGTCAGGCAGAGAGAGGCACAGCTGTGGGATTGTGTCCAGGCCTGCAGGGAGGCATCAGGACAACACTAACACACACCATTTTACTACTTTCTCTTTTATTTTACCCTTCCCATGACCCCTCTCTCCCTCGTTTTTCCTCCCATTTTTCTTTCACAATCTTTTTCCCAACTCTGTTACTCCGCTCATCAGTTCCTCTTCACTTGTTGATCTGTGTGGTGGTAGTTGTTGTTTCAGGTGGGACGGCAATAAAGCAGAGGAAGGTCTGAAATGGGCATTTGATCCATCATGTTAACACATAGCAGACCGAGAAGAAAGGAATGGTATAGAAAGGCAGAAATTGAGTCTTCATCCGTCCTCCCGGTCTCCATTTTACAGCTTAAGGTTAAAGATGACAGTCCAATACATTCCCATACTTGAAAATTTTCAATCATCATCTGACTTCATTAATTGGGACTTGAATTGAATTTGAATTTAGATTGAAAGACATTTGGTTCTCACAGGTTGGTTGTAAGACATGTTAAACTTCAGGCAGCAGTTTGAAGACTTTGGGTGTTGATTTGGAGCGTCATTGTAAAGTTTATTACTGTACTGTGACAGCAGAAGCCACATGGCTCCTAATGTTTTAAGTGTTTATCGAAGAAGCTAATAAGCCATTATCAGAAGCTCGCAGCCCTTTGCCTCATTTGTAACGAACCACATTTGAACTCTTTTGTCTCAGCGCGGTGGACTCTGTTAACTTCTTGACGTCACGGATGTCGGTAAAACGATGCTTTGTTCGGTTCTTGTGGGATTAAAGTGCGAACGCTGAGTTTGAGGAGGAAGGTTGTGCCAGTTTTATAGTCCTGTTTTATAGGCCTCTTCCAGATTCTTGGAGGGACTTCAAAACAACAACATGCCCCCATTTTACACTCGCTCCCTCCCCTCTGTCCCGCCCTCTGCCCTCCTCCCCCTGTCCAGCTCACCAGGTCAAAGGCAGGTCAGGGGTTCAACTGTAAGTTTAAGCCTGTTTTTGTTTCCGCTATGGGGGAAAAAACAGACACCTCCAGTATAGCAGGAGACTCCCACCTCCATCTGACCTCCTGTTCACCTCCTCCAACTCCTCCTCAGCTTGTCGTCAATTCTGCTGCCACTCCACCATGCCTCACTGTCATTCTGCTGCCCCCAGTTTGTCTTCACTGACAGGAAGCTGTGCATGTGTTGAGGCTCAGTGAATGGCTGCTTAGGTAGATGACTACCAATTTACAAATTACAGCATTTGAGATTCTAGATCAAAACTCCAAGAGATGAGGCTCACACTGACTTATTATCAGCAACCCTAAAGTTGAACATTTAGGTTTGTTTGACACTGCACAGCTTTAGAGGAGATGATTTATATATAATGTAGTTTCAACTAGGGGATAACCTTAAAGTTTAACTTTGTTGACACAATTTGCTGTTTAAAACAGGTGATAAATTATTGCAATACTCAGCATAGCACAAAATGGTAATAATTGCAATGCTGTCACATTGTAAGTAAAGTATTGTAGTGTAATATCATATCATGGGGTATTCCCACCTCTAGATTCAGCATGATAATTGGGAACGGGGCCACCAGTGGCTATGTTGGTTTGGGCTTTTTAGTTTCAACCATTAAAAACAAAAAAAAGAAAAGTCAGTTTTGTGATTGACCATCAGATGAAATTGTGTTTGTCCTCTGGGTTTACTGTGCCCACTTCCCACGTAGAGCTTTACTACATTGGGAAAACTTGAAACTGACAAAATGAACTTTGCTCACATTTTATTACTTTTGAGGACTTTTGCAAGCAGTTAACATTTCTACTCGTAAACTGTGAAATGTTATCACAAATGACCTCTGAACCTATATCTGGTAGATGTAGAGGGTCTGATAAGTCTTCTTTGTGTATCTTTACAGGCTGGGCCCATGTGGTTTGTGCCCTTTACATACCTGAGGTGGAGTTTGCTAATGTGTCAACTATGGAGCCCATAGTACTTCAGTCTGTGCCACATGAGCGCTACAATAAGGTAACAAATGTATCTGTGCTCTTAGACTTTACAAAAACAGATGTATAATGTCATACTGTGAGTAATTAAGTCCAGCCGTTTTCACACGTGCACTCTGGTTGGGATAATGTCAGGAGAACCGGGTCCAGGCATTGTCTGAAGTTGCTGTTTCTCATTTGTAGCACCCAACAGGGAATTGTCTGTGTCATACGTTTTCTCACTACTGGAAATATTCCCTTAAGTGAGGTGGAGCGCCTGGGTAGATCGTGCAGGAGGCACTTCACATGGCCCAGATCAGTCCCTGTGAAATCTCTGAATAATTACATAGACTTTCTGCTGTCGCCCTGACAATGGAAAGTCCATTTAATGTCCAATCATCTGAAGTGCATGTGTGAAAATGGCTTATGTGTTTAAATTGAAATGGGTTCCCCTAACTGTATGTTTGCGTGTACAGACATGTTATATCTGTGAGGACCAGGGGAGAGAGAGTAAAGCAGCCACTGGAGCCTGTATGACCTGCAACAAACATGGCTGCAGACAGGCCTTCCATGTCACATGGTGAGATTCATTTACATTGCATTAACCTCACTTGACAAAGACACACTTTGTTTCTTCAGCTGTTCACTCGCTTTCAAGACCTGTAGCTTTTAATGCTGACAGCACTGGGCAAAAAAAAAAAAGAAACATGCCAGAAAATGTATATTGAGTAACTTTAAATGTTAAAACTGCCAACATGACCTTTAATGGTAGTTTGCTGTGATTGCTTGTCTTACATTAGTTTAAGAGCTGAGCGCATTTATTGACCATTATAAATGCCAATACTGCTATATCTGCAAACAGCTAATATTGGCAGATGTATCGATATGTTGGGCTTTAATGCTAACTTGCTAGCAGGGGTACTCTTTGGTAATACCACTTTGTATTTCAAGAGGCAGTACTCCACGTCTCAAAATGAGCTAATTTCATATTGTGCTGCTGGTAATGTAGCTCTGGGATGTCAAGCTTGTGTGTATTTGGATACGTTTCTAGTTACTCACAATTATTAGTGGAGTACTGCACTGAATCTGCATTTTTTTCGCCAAGTAATTATGCACTGCTACAATCTGAGTCGTTTTTCAAACACAAATTTGTGCAGTGAGGCACAATCACGATAAAAGTTGTTTCAGTATCTCTGGGTTATGTAACAGAAATGACAGTAGCCCTGTTTTAGAAAAAGGAAGTAGACCTTTTATTTTCCTCTTTTTTCTCTTATATTAATAAATATTTCTTCATCTTGTCCAAGCCAATATTCCTCTTCCTCGTGTACAAATCATAATGTTTTATGTTGACTGTCTGAATCAGTGCATCTCTATTTTTTTTTTCCCCACTGCTCTCCACCACAGTGCCCAGTTTGCAGGATTGTTATGTGAGGAACAGGGATCAGATGCAGACAATGTCAAATACTGTGGATATTGCAAATACCATCACAGCAAATTGGTAAGTGTACTCTCAGATTTTTGTCATTTTCCAAAGATAACTTGCCTATTGTGTGTCTGTTTTAACAATGTGGATGAGAATGTGTTTTCCGCTCCACTAACTACGATTAGTGATAAGCATGTAGACATAACACACACACCACACAATTACTGGTTTACTTTCAGCACAGTGAGAAATGCCGTTCTTTTATCTCTACTTTTGTGAAGTGTACATAATCTTTTCTTTGCTATTTTTCTTTTATCCCCATCTCCCCTCTCATGACCGTCCTTCCCCTTAATGCTTTTTTGTCACATCTTTCTCCTCCTTTTTTTCTCCAAACTTTCAAGTTGCCCCCCCCCTTTCTCTTTAGCCAGCTTCCTGCATCTTTCAAAGACTCTTTTCTCAGTCTCAAGTCTCAGCACTGCTTTCTTCTTTTTTCACCTTTTCCTTCCATTTTCCACCTTTTCCTTCTATCTGTCTCACTCCATCTACCGTTATCTGTCCTCCCATCGCACCCTCCACTTCCTCATCTGTTCGTCCAAAGGAAGCACTGGCTACAGTGGACTGGTTTTGCAGTTGCTGGGTGGGGCCCTTTAAGCCTGTATTTTACTGAAGGGTCAAACGGGGATAGTCATTGCTATAATAATTGTGTAATATGATTTGTTTTTAATTCAGCGTAGTTTCAGTTAGTTTCCAGAGGGGATTTTCTCATTTCAGTTCAGTTTTTGTTAGTTTCAGTGTTAGTTTTAGTATTTTAATTATTATCTTTCATTATTTTACAGAGAGCATATATCAAAGACAGGATATAGGAAAAGAGACAGGTATAATAAAAACACAGAACTTCTTGAAAGGAGTTCACTCATTGTTGTAGACAGCCAAAGTCTCAGTAAACATGTTCATCAGTGCTTCATCAATACTGACTACAGCCTTGATTATGACCAAAGACTGACTAGCTCCGTTTTCACAAGTCAAGTAATTGTCAGTGTTACTTTTAATAAGAAGCTAACCTGTTGGTCTTTCAGGATAGATGCATTATTTTTAGTGGTCGGTGAAATGTAGCACTAGTGGGGAAAAACACGTTTTCACATTTTTGAGTTCGCCAAGCCTAATGAACTCTGTTGCTGGCTTTTTAAATGTTACCATTTCCTTGTAGTTGGCACCAAACTGATTAACACTGTATCAAAAGTCTTCGTTGTGTTGATGTCAATGCAAATGTTACGTACACTCGGCAGTTTGCAAAGCCAAACAACGAAAGCAGTATCTTATCTATGATGTAGACTAACCTGTCTGGGTTTGGTTGGCATGGCAACATTTGTGTTTGAGGCTTTATGTTTGACCATATCAGAAATGACATATTTCAGTGTGTTTGGCCTAATAAACACTTTACTGTGGCACAAGGACCCAACAGCAGCTTCACCAGCTTTGGGTTGGGCTACGCCAAGAAAAAAGCTGCATGTGAAGACTCCTTTCCCATCAAAATGGAATAATAAAATCCCAATAGATATTATTGGCCTGTTACACAGAAAATCACATGAATGTGGGCTGCTACACACTGGCCAGCTACATGTCACCATCAAGCAGAATTTAGTGACACAAAAGAGCTATGAAAGCGCATTTGAAGACAAAAATTTAACATCTGGATACTCGGTGGATGTGTATCCAGAGGTCACTTGCTGTGTCACCAGTTTTGCATGCACACCTCTGCATCAGCTGGGGGTGAGAAAAGCAAATGGGAAAAACAGAAATGAACTATTGTGATTTGTGGAACAATGGTGGGATGGAACGAGAGGGCAGGCTTTGTGGTGTCAACACAAACACATACACACACATTTTGCAATGTTACCAAATGCCGATGGAAAGACGCATGCTGTTACATTGATCGCTTATAAATTACTTTGGATGGTGGGGCATAATGTCATTAACCTGGCACTGTATGGATGGCAGGAATGTATGAGAGAAAAAACACTGATGGAGAAAGCTGAATGGATTTCATAAAATGGCACTTGATGGATATTTACACCATGTTAGCTACATATTTTCAGTTGAACCGCTGAGTATCTAAATCTAATTGGAAACTTGGATTATCCAGCTTTAGTCTTGATTAAAGATACATTTATTTCGAGTTGTTTGAATTTATTTTTCTCTGTATTTGAGGAATGTAAATGCACCTATGGGTGGACTGCTCTTCTGAGATTGGGGATTTCTGGCACACGGGTGACGGTTGCTGCAAAACTTTGTTATTAGCCTTGAACCCGGGTTTTAGTCAGAAAAGATTATTGGAGAAGGAATTTGGTGAAGAAAATTATGAGCTCTCAGTTGTGTTTTAAGGTAGATCCTTATATTGTAGAAGAGTTCAATGAGTTGCTTCTGAGTGCCAGTTTAATATATAATGCCTAAGAAAGCACAGTTTCTGGTTCAAGATCTGTCTTTGAGTGGTGTGGCTGTTATTTGAGGGCAGCAACAGCAATCTGGCCTAGGCTGAGATTAATAGCCAAGACTCCAAATATGTACCAGGAAGTCACTTTATAGTAGTTTGGGCAAAGAAGCTTGAAATCAACATAAATACAGCTTTACTTATAGTTGAGATTTTTACTATTGCCCACTGAGAAAAACTAATCGTTTTGCTGTTATGGAGTAGTAATTTTCTACACTTGCTTGACTTTTGTTATATGTGATCATGAAATTAATGGCCTTTTCATACAAATTAAATGTAGTTTTTAAAATTTATTTATTTATGGCCGTATTGGCCTTTTTGGGGTTGGTTTTTTTTTTTCTTTTTTTTTTTTTGCCTCTTTTTTTAAGTTTATTATATTTATTTTATTTTTGAATATAAGAGGTTTTTTGGGGGCCTTCTTTTGGCCTTCTGTCTGTGGACTTCATCCAGTAACTTGGAGTTCCTCTTTACCTTTTAGCGAAGGAGCAGGGGCCGGGGTAGTAGGTCTCAAAGCTTAAGTGACTCTTCCACTCAGTGTATGGATAGACCCCCAGACACGGACAAGAAGGTAAGACAGCCTTAAGATCTTACCCTCTCTATGCCTCCCACCCACGATTGTGACTCCATCAGAAACATACGCGCTTATTGTTACATGCTCACACAGTGGAGGTACAGGCAGATGCACAGTATAAACTTTGAGCAGCATTTAAAATGAATGTTGGAGAATTGCATTCATGACAAACTTGAAATGTAGTTTTATTTATTTATTTTTAGCCATTTCTATCCAGATGTCCCAGAAAATAAAAAGCCTCACGCATGTTGTGTGATTTTGAATGCATATGAGTTTGCAAAGGAACTCGTGGACAAGCAGAAGGCAAATGAAACGAAGCTTTGTGGAGGGTCAGTGTAGTCATGTTGCATATTGATCTGTTGGATTGGCTGTCCCACAGGTTTGTTTTTTACATAAAAGTTGGTGTAATAAAATCAGAAAATGTTTTGTTTTCCCTTAATAATTTTTAAAAAGAAGGAAAACCAGTGGTGGTTTTTTTTGTTTTTGTTTTTTAAATACCACTGGTATGGGGGGTGCTATCCCCGATACACTGCTTTTTAAAAATTATTTATTTATTTACTTATTTTTTTATTTTATTTATGTGTTTATTTTCAAAGAGCCTAATACACATGCAGCTAAGTACACAGCTGAGCAGGCAGTGTTTTCAAAATGATCCCATTATCTCCCCTTTTCCCTAAGTCCAACATACGGAATTTGAGCTCAAAATTAAGTCTGTTGTACTATTATGTTTGTATTACTACATGATGAAAATTATTAAAGCCCTAGCTTCATTTTCCCTTGAAATGGATGACTGATGGCCTTGAAAGGAATGGACTTGGTATTTTTCTTCATTTTTAATCAGTGCTTCTCTAAAGAAAAACTCATGGATTTGATTTTTTTTTTTTTTTTTTTTTTTTTTTTCTTTTTGTTTTTTTTTTTTTTTTTTTTTTTTTTTTTTTCTATTTCTTTTTTTTTTTTTATTTTCTTCTTTTTTTAGGGAT
>VUQG01009309.1:34492-64313 GCA_015106755.1 Etia nguti | reverse complement strand
CTCCAGTCATGTCAAAAAGGAAAAGAAAGAAAGCTCATAACCTTTAATTGTGTCCATGCCTGTCTATCACCAGTTTTTCAATGCACATGTTTAGGAAGTCTCAGCAGCAGTTTTCGAAAGCTATAAACAGCTGTTTAGCTCTTTCATTCCATTTTATAGCCAATATCAAAACACTGAACTCTTTCTGTTGAAATTCAAAAGCTTTCCTGTCTTTGCTGGCTACCCAGAATGCTCAAAGGGCTGCAAATACTACAAAGATGTCAGGCAGTGGACTTGCTGGTTTGACATAAAACCCTTTAAAGCCCCAAAAAATGTTTCCAGCTCCACTGCTCTGTGTGATTCTGAAACCCTACAGTGCAATTGAAGCAAAGGGCATAACAGCACCACTATTATGCTCCCCATCAAGGGAATTTACTGAGCTGGGTATGACAGCATCCATAAATCATGAGCATGGGTGTTTGGTAACCTGCTACCTTGGAGAGGCTGCTGAGGGAGTCCTCCACTCCCTTTATCATGCTGCTGGGTCTCTCCTCGAGAGAAAGAAGCAGATTCCTGCGGATGCTGAGCAGAGCTGAGAGCTGGGACGCACTGGTGTCGGCACAAGCAGAATTCAGGACCTCAGCCATCACAGCAACAGTGCGGCAGCTCTGGAAATAAAGGAGACAGGTGGATGAAGGAGCTGTTAATCTTAAGGAATACCGTAAGTGTTCTTAAAGAACATCATAAGCAAGCAAAGACAAAGTCTGAACACACACACATCATCTTTGCAAAACACAATAGGAATGTGTTTTGCATGTAATTTTATGCATTCTGCAAATGCTACATAATTAACAGTGAAGTAAAGAAGGTGCGTTAGGTGACCTAACGCAGCACTGTACCTGAAACAAGGCAAGATATTGACCTGCCACTGCAGGGTCAGACTGGCCATGACACTCCAACATGTTCAGAGATGCACCGGCCAAGATGGAGGAAGATAAATTGTGTTGGAGACATAGGCTGATGGACTCAGCCAGTGCTTTGCTGGCTTGTGCCAACAGTTGCTGAGCTTTCTGGCTTTTCTGTGGCACAATAAAGAGACATAAGAAACACACATGTGCACATCATGGTCACGCAGTTGTAAAAATATGTTTACGTGCATGATAAAATAGGACTTCTAGAGCCAACATAACCAAAATGTATACTTCTCTTTAATGAAAGTTACCCCGCATATGGCTTAAATCAAACTCTACAACTGTGATTGTATAAATATGCAAATTAGTCTCTGCCTCACCCCTCTGTTGCTTGTCTACATAGCATCCCTGCAGTTGCTCTGTATCAGTAAACCCCATACACTCACTGTTCTCTTGCTATATGGTGTAAGTGTTTTAGACGAGACAGGAAAATCCAGTGTTTAATATGTAAATCTAAAGGTCCTGTCACACAGAGAGGATGCTGCTCCAGCAGGTCAAGGGAGCGATAAAGTCACAGAAACAATGAAAAAATACACTGTTCCCAGAGCACACTGGAAAATGCCTATGTGCTAGCAGTTAAAACTAAACACAACTGTCAAAGCTTTTTGGCACATGCAGTGCTTAAGTTAGCGTAACTTAACATGTTGCTGTCAACTAAGGTAAAGCAGTCTTCACTGTACCTCACTTGTGTCTGCTCAAGTTCGCTTCATGTGTGTCTATTTCACCGAGACAATTACACAACAGAGCACAGGAGGAGAACGAGGACATGCGCACTAACCTGATGCTGTACATCATGCTAATGATGTACAGCTGATGTTAAACTGATAAACCAAGTCGCCAGCTCTGACAGTCTCACCACACACTTTAAGTTTTTTGATTGTGGAAACTTTTTTTGGTTTCACAGATAATATATGTTTTATGTAAAAAGATTTCCCAATGATATAATGTTATATCACAGTTGTGTAGAAACGTGTGACGACATTAGCAGAAGTGTAACTGTGATTTGCTAAAGCGAGCACTTTTTCCAAAACAGTGGTTGTGGAGCAAAATGAGCTCAAGGCTTTTTACGTCAAGGGTTTGACCGCTTTTTTTTTCCTACAACAGAGACACTGGAATGCAATTTGTCAGAAATTTCAAATCATAGTTTTTCCTGTCGTCGTGAGGAGCATAATCCATTCAAATATGATGTGCAGATATTTCTGTATTTATAACATGTTGGCGTTGACATTTATCAGGTAAACAGTTATCTAGACGCCAAAAATACTGTTGACATCAAAAGTAAAAAGCAAATCATTGCAGAGAATAAAGAGTTCAACACTTTTACAATAAGTGTAAACAGATTTGTCGTTAAATGTATTTCCTGCCCTCAAAAAAACTCAGCAATATTAAGGGTTTAATTATGAATAATAATATTTAGGGATGCATTTTAAAATCTGGTGTATAAAATAGTTTGCAACTGGTTTCTCTGATGGCTCATTCTAAGGATATTATGTAAATAATACATACCTTCTACATGCTTACATGCTCTTACATGTTCCAATTTCATGTACACTGCATAAGTACAGCAACAATAACGGAATCTTTATCTATCTTTACATAGGGTGTGGAGCACATAGACCACAAAGATCACTTCTGTGACCTTTCATTTCATACCATTAAGGTTTCAGTTAATAGATAACAGTCCTAAAATGGTGCTGTATGTGTTTTATTCCTCATATTTCTTTAACTACAGGATGTAGTAAGTAAAAGTAAGCAAGTCAAAATAAGGAAAAACAACAACAACAAAAAACGGATCTTTCCCCACCACGCTCTCCAACAGAGAATAAGTTTAACAGGCAAAGCAAAGCTTATGTCTTTAAAATTTATGTTTCTACAGAAGCTTACAAAGTTCTGCGCTGTTTAAAAAAAAAAGTAATTTTGTCTGGCAACAATCTTTTTTTTAAAGTCCCCAAATAAAACCGCATAATAGAGAAACTGGTTAAAGCGGTCTCTGCAGGTGATTATCTCATTTTGATAAAATTCAAATGGCGCCGGGATTTTAGGAATAATACATTTCGTGACAATATCATTAATCTCAAAGCAGACAGGCACGTCAAAACCGAATCTTACTTAACATTCCAAAATGTTGCCACATAAATAATACACTTCCTCCCTTTCGCTTCTGCAAGTTTGATGTTTACAGGAGATCCTTCTGTGCTCACTTTCAATATGAGAACTATGCAGGATGCCTGGAGAGTTCCCTCCGAGGGATTTTTATGAAGTGTGGAGATCCTTAGTATAAAAACCACAGATTAGAGACGAGTCTAGGGTGAAGGGGTCACTTGTCAGAAGGTATGTACCTGCAGCTCAGAACTTTTGGCAGAGGTCATTCGCAGCTTTTTTCTGCTTGATCCTCTGTCTTTCTGTGAATCCTCTTCCTCTGGGGAAACAGCTTTAGAACTGGCCCAAGCTTCCTTCTGCACAAAGTTATTTCAAGATCACGATTAGTATAAAATCGCATCATGATCACAAACCTTGAAGTTTTAAGCTTCTCTGTCTTAAATTATGTAAAAGAATATCCATCTCTCTAATCACTATAAGCTTGTAACCCTGTGTTAGGTCATCTGGTGCATGTATGTGTGTATCTGGGCCTGCATCCAAAAAGGCCTGATTGTTCTCCAAGATTTCTGACTTCCACAAATAAAGAGAAATTATATGAATGATAAAGTTTCTACAGTCTTTTTTCTATGGTCCATAGGGCTGCATACGTATACATTACCTGTAAAGCTATAGCTGAACTTTTGTGTTATGCACCTGCTTATGCGTGTCCCACAGAGAACACAGATAAATGGGATCCTCCTGCACAGCCAGCAGTCTCATGTACTTTCCCATTAGGCTCATGCAGTGAGCTCTGGTCTCCATGTTGTCCAGGGACTGAGAGCTGACTGCAGCCAGCTGGCCTAGAGCAATCTGCCCCAAGGTTATTCCCACACTCATCCATTCCTGGACAAGACACAAGGAAATTAAGGTCAGATGAGGAGATGGATCACAAACAAAGTACTTACTCGCACCAACAAACAACTAGTTGGATTCACAGACTCTAAATTTGATTGGATGCATTCATTCATTGATGTTTGGGAGTTGGCTGTAGAGAAATTTGCTTTGGAACCAAATGCGAGCCCAGGTTTGATCTGCTTTCAGCTGATCAAATTTGAGTTGATCTGCTTTTTTCTTTTAATGGGAAAAGATTTTATGAAAGCTGCTAAGAAGAGGCAGAATCGGCCTGTGTGGAGGCAACATGAAGTACTCTAGTTACAAAATGTATTTATCAAAAAATAATTTCCTACATGTGGAGAAAGTGATGAGAAAAACAGAAAGAAGACAAGACAGAAAGATCGGAAACAAAGAATTGGGATTTTACAAAAATAACACACACAGTCTGATAGAAGGACAAAGGTTGACAGTATTTGTCATGCTCGTAGAACTGCGAGCCCTCCTCAGACTTATAATCTAAATGATCAATATTAAATGAATAATTTCCACTTCAGACTTCTTGATGATGCAGTTGCTAACGTTTTATTGGACGTTCCAAACATCCATCAACTGGCAGTCAGCACACTGAGAATGGATACAGTTCTAAAGTAGTTGTCAACAGAGTGCAGAGGTTTAAAGCAGCCTTTGTAAATGTGGATCTTAAAAGAAGCAATACATGCTAGTATTGAGTGCCACATGAGGCTCTCTCTCACCTGAGGAGCATTCTAGAGCAGAGCAGAGTAAGTGCATACCAGCCCATGAATGCTGGCAGCTATTCAAACATCTTTTCTACATTACATTACTAGAAATCCCACAGACGACTTTCTCTTAACAGGGCACACACGATGGCTCTTAGTACTTTGCATGTTAGCACCCCCAAGTGGCAGCTATTGCACACTCCTCTGAACTAAATTTTAAGTAACCATTAGAAAAAAAATGGATCTTGGACATAAATAACTGTCTGAAACTGTACATAGGAAACATGACAAATGAACTAAGGGTTTACAGGATGATGGGGGTGTTTCTTTAATTAATTATTTAATAGCAGGTTTATTTTCTATCCTTAAAATATGTTTTAGATTCAAAGATTTTTTTTGTTAAAAAACGTCATTTCAGCTAAACTGCAGTATGGTGCCAAAGTTTAAAGTCAAGCATTGTTTCGTTGTACTTTGTTACAGATACATGCAAACATACATAGACATACTTTAATGAGCTTGTGAATATTTGGTATGACCACCTTTATTTTTAAACTCAGCCTGAACTCTCTTAGGCAGCTTTCTTTATGTCATTAAACAGTCTTCAGGAATAGTTCTCCAGACTTCCTGAAGGACATTCAAAGCTCTTCTTTGGATGTTGTCTGCTTTTTGTTCTGTTCTCTGTCAATATGATCCCACGCTGCTTCAAAAATTTTGAAGTCCAGGCTCTGGGGAGGCCAATCAATGACTGATAGTGTTCAGCTGTGCATTCTTCTGTTTGGGTATGCTTTTACTGCATTAGCAGTGACTTATCTTATCTTATCTTAATTAAGTTGCTGCCAATCAGATTCTTTCTTGTTGTACAAAAAACATTTGACTTCTCAAAGCTAGAAAAGCCTGGAGAACAATATCAAGCTAGAAGAGCCTGGAGAACTATATCAAGACTACTTTCAAAATTACAAGAAAGTCTGGTTTTATGGAAGCAAAATAAAAAGAAATCAGGGGTGGCTCAAGACTTTTGCACAGTACTGTGATGTACAATGTATGAGTGGTTATTATAGTTAATTTAAATGAACAAAAGCTAAAACTAAGTGCCCAGATACTTTTAGATTAAATAAAAATGAAAGAATACACATTTAAATAAATAAAAATCGACAGGAAATGTTTCCAGTTGTAATCTTTGTCAGTTTGTTAAAAAGTTTCAACATAACCAGCCTGTAACGGTTTAGTATTATGACTGAGGCTGAGATTCCTACATGACTGTGAGTCAACTGTTTTGCGTTATTATATTGTAAAAAAGAAGGAATTAAATAAAGCTAACATGTAAACTAATAAAAACCATAAATAATAATTAAAATGTGTACAATGCAGAACGTCGGTGTATAGCAGAATCTAAAAATGTATCATATCAACTGATGTCAAAGGAGGGGTCTGTGTTGTACTAGGCATGTTTGACTATATCTGAATCAGACAAAAAGAACACATTTGTACCATGATGTCAAAGTGTTTGCTCACAGTCTAACCTCTTCTTTAGAGTTAGGCTCAGGTGTGCAGCGTGAATATTCCTCCAGCGCTATTTCAGCTAAGGTCATCTTCTCCCGGGCCAAAACCTGCAGCGTCTCCTCGGCACAGCGCTCCTCTAGCATGGACAGGCAGAATTCAACCAGGGCCAGCCGCAGGCCCAGCAGCCTCCGCGTGGCTGCCAGTGACAGTCCATGTCTCTGGCAGGGATGAAATCAGCACCAGCGGAAAAACACACGATACAAATACAAGAAGCAGATTATAACAGAACTGTAACATACACAAACATATTATGTATATGTTGTTGTGCTCAAGGAATTTTAATATTTCAAAAAAGTGTTATAACAAGTGTGTAATAAGAGACAGAGAATAAAAGTGGGCAGTCTATGGTTTTTAAGATAAAACTCCAAACAACCTAGTGACATCACATGCTGTGTTCACACAAGATGGTGCTACACAGGCTCTAAAAACTATAACTTTAAACACTAACTTCTTAAATCCAGCTTGACAGACAGTGTTAAATCGATGATAGCTTTTTAGAGAAGGGCTCCATGATGTAAATTAGCCTTAATACAAGTAGTGTTTCATTTCCACGTGTCAGCTGACAAATATTCTCTCTGGTCTGTTTGGATACAGTAGTGAGCTTTGCTGATGAGTTCAGAGAAGATCTTAGACACAAAGTTGGATCAGATATTCTGGGATGTGGATATCAAAAAACTCGGGGAGCAGTTTAAAGGTGAAGACCCAGATTTAAATACCACAGAATTAAAACACAGGTGTACCCAGATTATAAAGATGAATAAATGAGCATGACTTCAGAGGTTACAACTATTTTCTCCTGTTTCCAATGTAGGGTGCCAAAACTCATCCAGTATTGGGCAGCAGCACCACCTGCTGAAAGCACAGTGTTACAGCGTGGCTTTCAGTCTCCAACAGCTAAGTCAAACATCCATAGCAGATTTGATCAAAAACCGAATTGAACAAGGATTTGCAGCAGGTGTGGGAACTGTTGAATCTATCTTTCTTTTGTGATTCTATCACCATGTAAATCAGAGCTGCAACCAGCGTTATGCCAGTTCATCTCTGCCTCTGAAGCCCTCATACAACCTCATCTGTATGAGAGTGTGAGGGTTACACTGAGGCCCGGTAGTCGGTTACAAAATGATTACGTTTAACTGTGAATCATGCAAAACTACTTAAGTAGATTTTCATGAATGAATATGGAGGTATATAGAGAAAACATGCATACACTAATATCTAGCTATCATACAACAAGGAAGCCCAGAATAAGACAGTGACACAGTAGTAAAAGCTTTATTGTGATTCTGTCAATCAAAGAGCACAAACAAAGCCTGTTACTTAGATGTTCCAGAGTAAATTCCCTTCCTCATTCCAAATAAGCTCAAAACTTCTCTAAATAAAAAAAACACAAACAAAAAAAACTTCACCATCTGCACAACAATCTTAGCCAGAGTGCTTGGCTGTTAAACTCTGACAGTTACAGCCAAACAAATGTACTATCACAGCTGCTCAAAGTCCTTCTTCAGCCTTATTTTCTGCTGCTTCAAACATGAGCAGACTTTCTGTGACTGGATGAAAGTACAGATAGGAAAAGACAAAGTTTCTAAGAACATGTGAGAGATTAAAAAGCTCACAACGTTTTTGCAGAAAACATCATGACAATGACAGATGACAGACTTACCTCCTCCTGTGGGGGGAGCAGACTCTCAGCATTCTGTACTGCATGTTCCTGCACTGTGACAGCAAGCTGCAACTGGGAGAGCCCATTCAGCAGGAAGCTCTTTTTCGACTCTTTTTCAGTAGTATGGTTAGCTAGGATTCTGTAATAGTGGTAATAGGATAAAAAACTAATAGTAGTAGAAGATAAAAAGCACACCAAGACAGAGAACACAAGTGTAATTCCAATCTGTCCCCTACATCCTCCCACTCTGTAATGAGTCTACCTCTGTGTGGGATCACACTTGCAGCCCTGAAGGGCTTCTTAAATAAAACAAATTCAGGTGTATGCTGTTTTCAACAGAAACCTTAACTATCAATCAGCAGCTGCAGCATTGTATACTCTAATGGATGGATTAAGATCAGATCCATCACTTCCTGGAAAATGCACCTACAGTTAGCGCATTTCATTTGTTGAATAAAGACACAGTTTTTGTTTAGCCTCTGTCTGTTGGTCTGTATTTAATACTTGGATGAAAATACTTGGATGCAGTCACTGACTGAAGTCTTGAAACCACAAGCATCACCTTGAAAGTCCCCATTTCAATCACATCTTTGTAGTTTGATTTAAAATACACTGCAGCGGTGTACAGAGGCAAAACTACAAAAATGGTCCAATAATAATGGGCCTCACGCGATTCCATTTTAGTTTTATACGGGCATTCTTTCGAAATGCTGTCCATTCTTATGATTATTTTCTTCTTTATTGTTCGTTATTCTTAGTACCTTCAAAACTATAAATCTTTTTTTTTATCAAAATCTCAAAACATTAAAGTCCATCCATCCACTTATCAGGGTCATGGAGGGCTGGAGCCAATCCCAGTTATCAAAGGGCAAGAGACAAGGTACACCCTGGACAAGTCACCAGTCTATCATAGGGCTGAAATTCAAATAGGCAATTTTGAATAATCAATTAACCTAACACCACTAACTGCATGTCTTTGGACTGTAGGAAGAAGCTGGAGTACCCGGAGATAACTTGCAAACTCCAAACAGAAAGAATCAGGCCTGATGGTGGAGTGGAACTCAGGACTTTCTTGTGCTAACCATTGCACCACTGTGCTGCAGCATCACAATTTTTTTCCTTCTTTTTTTGTTTTGGATTTTTAGAAAGACAGAGCCTGGAACAGTACCCAAAGCAGAAAACTATTTGAGAGTGGGTAGGGAGAGAGTGTACCAGCTGGATTTGGGCAAAAGTTTGTCTGTGTGAGAAAACAAGACTGAATGAAAACAAGCATGGGGAAACAGAGTTACACTTTTATTTACTGTAGTAAAAACTGCACTTCCATAATGCACACAGCATGGTTTCAAAACTGTTCCAGTTTTAAATACTGTTCAATTTAGGCCTGGTGTAACTGTTGGCTGACTAACCTCAAACCATGCGCACATTCTCCATGTGCCTCTGCTGCTTGTTGTCTATAGCCGAGTTTAGTAAAGCCACTGGCACTCTCTCTGAGTGTATCACAGGCAGTCATTAGCCTCTGGAAAGCCTCAGTGTGGAGTGTCTCCAAAGGTTCCCCACTACCAATGGCACGTATAAATTCCAAGGCTCCTCTGAAAAGCAACACATCACACTGAGTTAGATAAAGATTACATCAAATACGTAATGGGTGTAGACATTGCTACATAATCAATGTTGTCAGTTTCTTTAAACATTTATAACATAATTTGAAACAGATGTTCAAATGAATTACACTGAATGCACGTCATGTAAAGCAACTAGAATAATTTCCAACATGCAAAGTAGATTTGATTTCTTAAAGTTTAAGCCCAAGTCTGTAGTGAAGGCACATTGTGAAATTCTGTAAATGGTGTAAACAGTACTTAAAAATACAATACATATTATACAACTAAATAAACCTTAGACTTAAAACAATACAATAGTTGTTTGGGACAAAGTATCAACATGTTCCATATATATTTGCAAATGGTAGATAAACGTAAATCAACTTGTTAATTATATAGTGCTTTTCTACTCTGAGCTCTCAAATCACTTCTTGAATGCTTAGCACTATTCAAAGCTGTATAAGATATTTATAAAAAATATTCATCTGTGGTTAAATTTAAAATTGATCTGAAATATTCATTGAACATGAGTGTTTCATTTTCAAAAAATGTAAAGAAAAAAACAAACATTTGTAATATAGTCAGCTTAACCAAGAAAAACTAAACACTCAGCACATCTGAGTAGAAAGGTTCACGTTTACCTCATCTCCAATGAGGTGATCAAGAATCTGAGTGCTGGGGCTTGGTTTACCCGCTGATCAAGTACTAGCTTCAGAGCCCTACAGCCTTGTTTTATAATCTGATCAACCTATAAAAGAAAAAAAAAAGCCTTAAGGGAAAATTTCTACAAACACAACACTGCGCAAAGACTCATCAGAAGGTTGTAATTCTATACCTTTGTTTGAAAGTCTTTGTCTCTTTGGCCTACCACAGCCGTGACTTTGGTAAGGGTGAGCTGGTACCAGAAGTCCTCATCCCCGCCCAGGGTTTGGGCTTTGTCCAGCAGAATCAGAGCCTGGGCATGGTTCTGCTCTTTACAAGCCAAACTGGCCAGATAGAGCAAACTTCTTGATATAGCACTTTGGTCTCCAAGCACCTCAACAGAAACAGTTTGAATTAGAAATTCAATCAATTATAGAAGGGTCAAAGCAACCAAATGCAGTTTGGATCAGTCATTCTAGTCTAGACATCATCATATTTTTGTAGTTGAGTTTGTATTTCAGTGTTAAAGACAACATAGCATTTCAAACTGTAATCACAATACAGTTTTCTGCAGTTAAATTCAGCAAGCTTACTACAGTTACACAATTAAGATGATACTTTTAATTGCACCACATAGTGTGTGGTACTTATACGAGAGTACACTGTAGAACAATGCTGAGGTTGTGAGTTCGAGCCTCACCTAGAGCAACCTTTTAAATACCTGTTGTCAACCATACAAAGCAACAGAGGGTGAAGCAGAGAGTCTGGGTTAATAGGGGACAAACTGTGTAGCGGCAAAGATGAAATGGGAGGTTTATAAGTTGGTAGTGATACGTGATATATGGTTTGGAGATGATAGCAATGACAAAAAGAAGAAGTGAAAGATGCTAATCCTTTAACTTGCAGTGACCAGGCAAGGCAGAATTAGAAGATGATGGAGCTACCAGGGAGGAGGAAATGAAAAGACCACAGAGAAGATGCAGGAGGACATGCTGAGGGTTGGTGTGACAGACAAAGATGCTAGGGATATGGTAAGATTGAGGAAGATGATCCACTGTGGTGACTCCTAGATTGAGGAACTGAAAAAAGTAGAACATTTGCTACTTTTTTTGCTTACATTTTGCTTACATACTTACATTTGCTACAGCTGCCTTCAGTTTGTGAGGCGAAAGGGGAAAAATAGTGAAGCAGTCTATAACTATAACTATGACAGGACAAATATCTAATGATAAAGTACAAATTGTGACCAGACTATAAAGACCTGCCTACTGCTGCGAACAAGGGATAGACTCTTTCAAAGAATCTGCAAAGACAACATTAAAAGACAGAGGTAGTAATGAAGAATTCTGGTCCCTGAGTGATATTAGAGATAAATGTCAGGCAGCCAAAGTTAATGTACAACAGGCCGTAACCAGGCGTTACAGTGGGATTTGGAAGGTGGGGGAAACCTAATGTCCAGTGTAGCTGTTTAGTGTGGGGATTAAAAAAAAATCGCTTTGAAATAAAACTTGTGAAAATATGTATCATGAGTGCCAGTAAATCTTGAAATGAGACAGAGCTGTTTAAACTGATGTCTGCTACTCTTGATGTAACCCAACACTGACCATGAACACCACAGTCTGCCCTGCACCAGTCCAGCATAGTGCATTACTGTAAACTTCATCATAAGACTGAAAACTATGCAGTTTAGCCTGCACTCATCTGCCAAGCATTCTTATGCAACCTTCAACTAATACAAACTATTATACTTTAATTTGTTTTTCAAGTCTTTCACAATGTGAAAAAACATAACCTCTGAATATGAAAATCTGTGATCAGCGAACGTTTTAAACTTATATATAACTTATTATTAAAAGATTTTTTTCTCCCTGAGACATGCAGACACAGGCTTTTAGTTCACAGACACATTTTGGTACATCCTACACAGAAACACATTTTGTTTGATGATATTTGTTGAGCTGTGTGAAACATTTGAAATCACCTACTAATTCTGAACATTACTCTGTTATTACATTACTGTTTATTCTCGCTCCTCTTCTGTAGCACTGGGCAGCTAGATACCGAAGTTCTGTGACAACAACTTTACTCATTATCTATTAAACTTAATTAATGAGTAGTCAGAATTGACTACTCGTTAATAAAAGTTGCTGAAGCATTGTTCCAGATTGCTGTGGCCCATGCTAACCCCTGGCAGTACAGCAGAATTGCTGTGTCAATATCATTTTTCTGTGAAGTGCTATTTAGCCTGATTTCCAACAACAATGCTGTCAACTTAAATACTAAAAGAAAAATCTTCTCTATGTCCCTCTCAGTAGTTTAGGGATTTGTGCCAGCATGTTAGCATGTAGCATATTGTTTTATTGTTCTGCCACTGCATATTAGGCTATGGGTAATGGGTAGTGAAATACTTTACTTAGCATATCCTGGACCTAAAGTAACTTCATAGTTTGAATACTGTGTCTCATGTTAGCTGAGGGCTATTAGCATAAATGCTCGTTCTGATAGTGGCGATAAAGAGTAGATCTGTAGATATGTTTGTTAGAATGATAAACAAAGTGTAGGGCAATATTTTTTAAATATTTTCTTCCTAATCTTACCATAGACACCATGTGGGCCTCAGCCAGGAGTTGTCTGGCTGACTGATAGAGTCCCATACTGAGGCAAACCTCAGCTTTGTCCAGCCAAATGTTCGGTGCGCTCTCACCCATCTCTCCTTTCTGAAAAATCACCAAAGTATAACACAATAACCTTTTTTTTAATAAACTGAATCAAACTCATTATCAAGCTTTCAGTTTTCAACATGTTGCATACACATGAAATATTGTCTATGCACATATGCTATCAAAAAGAAGCTTACATATTACACATACACCACCAAGTGTATGTGTAAAGTGTAATGTGGCAGTAACATTATGTAACCAAATGTATGTAACATGTAAAAATCATTACATGTCCTGCTGGGATCAGAGTATTATAGTGTTTATCAGCTGTGTTAAACTGATTATGAAATTAACATTATTAACAAGCTGAGATTATAGAGAATAAAAGAGTTGGAAGAATGGAAAAAAGTGATAACTATTTATAATTCTAGGGACAAAAATCATCATCTTAAACATCATATATTAATCTGCCATAACTCTGTGCCATGTTATAAAAGTACTAATTTAAATATCGCAACTATTGGGGCTGTTGTCAATCATCCTCTGAGAAGTAATACAATGAATGCTAATAAAAAAATTATTTCTTTAACATGTAAACCATAAGCGCAGATGCATCTGCTTTGTGAGAAGAAGCTGACCTGGTTACGAGATTTGCGGAGGCTGCTCCTCTCCTGTGAAAGCACTATGGCTCTGCGGCACCTGCAGTCATGAATATGATATCATAGGTTATTAAAGATGCGCAAACATTAAATCTTTATAGCCCAGTTCACGTACCCCATTTGTTCTCCTTCTGGGACTGCACTCAGAGGCAGAAGCTTCTTCTGATATGGTGAGTGTGCCTCCAAACCTAGCTCAACACAGGTTCTCACAATTCTAATAAGGTGAAAACAGGAACAGGAACATGACATTCAATGATGGAGTAACTCATGGCACCACAGGCTGACGCTTCTCAGTCAGTCAGCTAAGTCAAGCAATTCTTTTGCGCTGGCTCACAATTTAAATGAGGTGATATGTGTGCTGGAAACAGCCACACTTACTAAATATAAAACTGACATACTGTTTCTAAACATTAATAAATAATAAGTATTCACTGATTAAGCAACACACAACTTTATCATTGCGTATCTTCGCGCTATGATCCAAAAGTTCTGGGAACACGTCTAATAGGTCAAATGAAAACGCTCACCTGATTTAAATTTATCCAATCTTTCATTCAAAATCATTGCAGCACGGTTGGTACTTTAAGATCTCTCAGTAGAAGTGTGTAGTGTGCACTGGATCTCATTGTGTCAAAACCAATCCTTTGACTTGATTTTCATTTTAGGAAAGTGGAAAACTTTGCAGGCAGGAAATGAACAAAGAACTGTGCGTCTTTGCTTTTTAAGAAGACGAGAAATTTTATAAGACAAATTGATATTTATTATATTTAGCTTCTTTCTCACTGGAGAAACTGCTGCACAGTGATAATGGTCAGAATAGGACTTTTGAGAAGTCATCTGAAAACAACAATTGCACTGGAAGCCGTTTCAACAAATCTTAACAGATCTTAACAGGAGATTTATTGACCAGTTCCTTGAACTTTTCAATCACACTTTATGACTTAACAGTGATGCAAGTGGTTAGAGAATTGGTGTGTAGTGTTTTTAAACATAGATTAGGATGCAGTAAGCTCCCCTCTAGCTGAGTCCATGCTCTGTTTTCTGACCCAGCCAATTCTGTTTCATGAGACCTGAGACATCACACAGCATCCCCTTTAGCCATAAAGCCTTACACTACTTTTTTCACATAAATAGCAGTACCTGAATACCTGTAAACAGACAGAAAGTTGAAAAATTGATAGGCACACTAAACATGATGTAAAATGTAGCCGATATAGATAAAATCAAAGGTTTATTTATTCAAGTAATTAATTATTAGGGAAAATATGCTTGGTGTAAACTTGGTCTATACCAATCAAGTTAATCTGATTTGACCAGATTCCAGTAAACTATCAATTTAATTTGAACAAATGAAATCTGATGTTTTACATTGCACTTATGTAGCAAAAATTCCACGGCAAATTCACATGTTATCCAGTGATTTAAAGTCAGCATTTTTGGGCGTAAATATTTTTTTGAGTCCAGTTTTTTTTATGTTCCCAGCAGCAAACAGCACACAGAGAATATTGCCATGTATTTAGTGAATAAAGTTCGTCACTGAGCAAGTTATCTGATTTTTGTACCACCCTCTGAACCTGAAACACTTTAAACAACATTTTTCTCATATGCAGTAGTACTACCTAAGACCTGAGTGTGAGGTATACGTCACCCTGTTTATTACCTAAGCCTGTAGAGGTTGGAGAGGCTTGTTGTATCCAAAAGATCATGAGCAATGGTCTCAGCTAGATGCATGACAGGAAGGGTCAGGTGGCTGAGTGACAGTGAGTTCAGTTCTCTTTCCAGCAGGTTGAGATAAAATAGGCTTTGTTTCTAAAGCCGAACACAAAGAGAAACATAAAGGTTTAAAGACTTTCACTAACAAGTATACATCAATACTTTTCAGTGTTTTATCAGAATAGAAAATGGCTCTTTGCTCCTTTTTCTAACCAATTAGATGAAGTCTTGTCACATATTGCCGTCCCACTGAGGCTGTAGATCCATGAATGGATCACAGTACATGTTTAATTTAGAACACCAGGGCTTTATCGTCTTCTGACTGCTTAACTTCATCCCCAAAGATCAATAAGTGTGCTTTCTTGTCAACAAAACTTCACAGCAACATTGACTTTAAGTTACCGCTTCGCTTTTATATAGCTGAGCCTTTGATTCTATATAGCTGGGAGATACAACCTCTGCTAAATAAAAAGTGAAGTCAGAGACAATAACACAGATGGTACACCTTATGATGCAGAGAGAAATGTATGAGAGAAGTTTGTATTCTTGCCTGCTTTGTAATGCTGTGAGTGTTGATACAGTGGGGGTGGCTGCTGGTTCTGAATATCTGCCTGGCCTGGTCGGGACAGACAAAGGAGGCCCAGTCCCTCGTGGTGGAAGGAGGTGTCTGATCCAAGATAACAGGTTTAGGTCTTTCATCAGCAGAGGTAGGCTGGTCAAACAGATGAGACACAGTCCTGACTTTTTGTTTTTAACACCAGTGTGCAGTCAACACGTAGCTTGTGAAACGGGAAATCAAACAGGCAGAGTGGATGAACACTGGGTAGCATGACTTCACAGTTAAGCCAAGTAACTGAGTTAAATTTCAAAGCAAGCAAAGGCACAAATATGAGAAACTTACCTGTTTGTCTTTTTTGTCTTTGCCCTTCTCTTTGCCTTTTTTGGATTCAGCAGAGGTAGGAGGTTGGAGTGCCTCACTCTTTGCCATCTCCCTGGAAATCTCACACGCTGCTGCCATAGAAACCTGTAATGAAATACGGTGCACACGTCATGGCACATACCACACTCAGCTTGAGCCCAATTTGCATCTGAAGCCGTTGTCAAAGTTGTCAAGAGCAGTGGTGGTGAAGATGCACTACCTGCCATATCTGGAGCACAAAAGTGTAGGCTCTGAGCAGGTTAAGTTGGTGCTCAGGCGAAGTCTTGTCCTTCATGATGGCAAGCAGAGTGCGTGCTTGTATCAAGTAGTCCAGACGACGCACTTCCTTTAGACCGGACACACTGTGTGTAAATGACAAGCCCTGGACTCCGAGCATGTACTCACTTTTCACAGGGTCCAAATCCCTCTCTACAGACTCATCCTCTAGAGAAAAAAGAGACATAAAGGTGTTAAACAAGAGCCGTATCTAGCATAATCTTTTAGAATGACTGAAACACAGTTACAACTTAAGAGAATAATAAAGAGGTTTTATTGAAGAGGGCAGTTTATCTCTGAGGGAATATTAATGGTAATCGCAGCATGAGACTAAAAAGACTTCTTACAGCTCTCTTTAAAGCAGTGCTATGTTATTCTCAGTGGGTACCCACGTGGGATCTTGACAAATCTGTTTCCTCGAGTGGTCAGTTTGTTTTCCTCTGATCCAGTTTGGGGTTTTTTTGTTTGGTTTGCACAGGGGAACACATGACTTTAATGTTGAAGCAATTACACATAAGCAGTGGCAATGCTCATTTTAGGATCAGACTGATCAGATGTTGTTTTCTATTTTAACCTAACATAGTGTAAAACATCAGGGATAATTTTTAAAAAAAAGAAAAAGCATGCAGGCACACGTGCTAATGTGCAGCCGCACACATGCAGACTTCATCCAAGTGGAAAAGCACTCCTGAGATGTGAACCTCAGGGGGAATTTTCAGAATGTGTTACCTTCCCCCCCAGAGATTTCAGAGTGCACAGTAGCAGAACTGGCAAAACTAACTAGTCAGTGACACTTATTTGACATAATACAATGAGCGAGACGAGACAGTGAGTCCTACCTACTCCATCTGCCTTCCCAGGTTTCATGTGTAGAAGGATATCTATTACCCACTGAACCTGAAGCTTGGCATCCTCTTTGGGGAAGTTGTGACTGTACAGCCACTGTCCAAAACTTAACAGACTGCTGACTTTCTGCCACTTAGTCTCTGCGCTCTGTTCAGGGATGACATTAAAAAAACAAAAGTAAAAAAAATTCATAAACATAAAAAATTGAAGCCTGTATCATATGTACCTCTTCACACCATATAAAAAGGTACTTGAAGTGAGTTGTAATGGCATGTCAGCACCACACGATGGTACTAAAACCATTGCTACAAATATTGCACTACCTCCATGCACATTCAAAACACAGGAAGTAATATTATGAACGTTATGACAGTTTTCTTTAAATATGAAAAGTTTATAACCATCCACATGCATTGTGTTTTACATTTCGGCAGAGGTATATTACTGTGAGAGAGATGATAGCTTTCTGGTAGCAAGTCAGTTGTTTGGCTGCCGTGTCAGCACACAGTGCCACCTGATGCCACATGAACGAATGGCACTGCTCCCCTTCATCTTCTAATTTCTGCATGTCTGGCAGTACGTTCTCTCCCAGCCGTGCTTTCACCAGCACACCGTATTTGAGCAGAGACCTGGGTTAACACAAAGAAGAGTCAAATGTCTGCTTGCCTATCTATGTTTTTGAGCCCCTCTCATCTCTTCATGTTCATGATTTCACTCACAGCCGGTGTCTACTGCGAGGCATGTCTCTCATAGCTTTGGCCAACAGCTGCAGGGCGCTTTCAAAGTCTTCCTCATCGATGTGGATTTGGAGCAACAAACGGTAAATAGCTGCTCTCAGGGTTAGGACCTCTTCATCTTTCAAAGACGCAAATATACAGGCACAGAAACATATAGAGTTTAAATGTTCGCCTCTAATGCAAAGCAAAGAAGTGCATATTCAGCATTTTGTTATCAATTTGTTATCGGTAGCCAGCAAAAGCCACTAATTATGCTAGCATAGCATGCATGTATTTAGACTGTGGGAGGAAAGCAAAGCATCCAGAAAAAACAGCCAAGCAGAGGAAAACAGAGGTTTGAACCCAAAGCCAAACAGTGGTATTTACTGCACAACCATACCACCAATATACAAAACAGATACAGAATAAAACTCATTGCAGTTTGGGAGAAAGTTCTATATGTGTTTCACTTACATACATGGAATGGACTGGCATTTATCTATTTATTAACACTGGATCTCAAAGCACTGTAGACTAAAGCAGGACAGTAGGAAGAAGCCGGAGTATGCAGATACAGGGAGAAGATGCAAACTCCACACAAAAAGGCTCCAGCCGGGTATAAACCTGGAATTTGTGAGGCGAGCGGTAAACCACTGCACCACTGTGCATCACGGTCATGAGGAATAAACACTAAATCTTTGACACCCAACAGTAAATTATCAGTTTACCTCAACTTGTTTAGTATTAGGCCAAATATAGAATGATAGTGCCCCTTAAAATGTGGAAGACTTTATGACTTTCACTGCTTGGGAATTCACAGGTATGTTATTGCCCATCAAAAAGGAGCACATAGCTACACTGAGGTCAAAAAATTAGCTGTAGGGTACATTTGTGTAGATTGTATCAAAGGGGACAGAAAGTGACTTACGTATCATACCCCTATTTTTAACCTGGAACAGGAAAGATTTGTTAGCTGAACCATTTGAGGCTCTTTTTGGTGCTTACCTGTTGCTCCGTGTTTTGATCTCCTAAGAGGCTGTGCTGCCAAGGTCAGCGGCCTTTTCACTTTGCTCTGCTGCTGAAATACAACAGGAAAAGGATGAATACTTTCTTTTAACTCTCTTGGGAAATTTAGTATTTGCAGTAGGTAGTCGGTCATAGTTGGAGGTCACTGATAAAACATAAGATCAAAGGCTGTGTGACCTTTCCTTATATATAACCCTGTCTCAATATCTGTAAATTCTCTTCCAGACTCACTGTTTAGCAATTTAGGAATACTATACAAAAAAGGTCCATCATCTGTATATAAGCTAGATCATGTTTACCCCCACTTACAACATGTTGCACCATTGCTTAAGAAAAGTGTTGAGAAGAGAAGAACACGACAGATAAACATCATTCTGAATTCTCACATAAGTGCTCTTTAATTATAGATTTTGCAGTTGAACTGCTGTTTATCCACGTGGCTGGATTGCTGTTCACAGGCAGAGATGGGCAGATGTTTTTGCACAATTGAGCACACCCACAAGTTTTTCCCCTTTAGGACCATAAGACATCCTCTGATTTTCAGCATCAAAAATCAAGCGTTCACAAAGATAAAAATTTAAAAATTGCATGAAAGAAATAGATTTTTAAATTTTTTTTTAACATTTTGCTCATTAGCGGCTCTTTTTGTTGTTGACTTTTTGGGCTGACGTTTTGTCTTTTCGGCTGTTGATATAACAGAAAATATTATAAATGATCTGGGAGAGGCTGTCTGATGCTGTGTCTAAACCATTTCCCATAACATGGAGGCTCAGTGTCTGTGGTTTGCGTTACTGCTGTGCTCTGTGTTAGTGTTGTACCACCACATTGTTAAACATCACAGAAATCTAGCATTGTAGTTGTGGAAAAAATGCCTTCCTACATATGTATTTTGGCCAGGTGCAGACAAAGAACAGTAGGGAATACCTGCAGTCTAGAGACTGTCTACATATGGGAAATACTTCTACTTTAAGATATTTAATTTATATGCGCAATGTATCTATTTCTACTACAGCTGGATAACTAATTATTTGGATTTACGTAGCTATGGAGAGTCATCTATGTAAAATTCTTGCTCTAAATCGTTGGACAAATTTACACGGAGGAATATGAGAGTGTAAATGTAGCTAATTAAATAACAAACGATTCATACATTTTCTTGTTTAGTGGTATGAACCAGGGCATTCAGGATCATCTTTAGGTTCTCCTGGAGCTGCTGTCTTTCCTCAGTGCTCCCTGTCAGAGGTAGACAAGTATTCCAGTAATGCCTGGCACCAGTGACACACAATGCTGGACTGACAGCTTTCTCTGCGAAACTATGGGCGAGAGAAGGGAGAACAGTGATTTAGGTGAAGAAATGTAAAATGCCTTAAAGTGCAGACTTAGAGACTAAAAAAAAACATTTTTTCAGCCTAAAGCATTAATCAATAAATCAGTTTACTCTAAACGGTACCTGACACTTGACAGGAGCACTTCCATTGCCTCCCTGTAAAAATGTAGATCTCCCCTGGACTCATGGACTAAGCTCAAACCTCTCAGGCAGGTTGCAATGCTCAGCATTTCATTCACTGCAGTTGGGCCATACCTACACATGCGAGATCATTTATCAGGCATTATCAATCAACCAACCAAACTGTAAAAGTGACATATGTTAGCAACCTATGGGCTGAACATGTTTGCTAGGTTAATTGGTAATTCTAAATTGGCTGTCGGTGTTAATGTGAGTGTGAATGGTTGTCTGTCTTTAAGTGTTATCCCTGCGAGAGGCTGGAGACCTGTCAAGGGTGTTAAGCAGCTGTTTTAGGTGGACAGCATTTGCTCGCTATTTGTGTGAAAATACCTGATCAAAAAGTAGGCATATTTGGTGTTTTAGCTTTAACTCCATGTATGCACTCACAAAGACAGCCAAACAAGCATGCCTGGGTGAGAGCTTTATTTGTGCCCACTACACTTCCCCTCATTCACGGCGTGAAGAAGATGTCAATACTGAATCAGTCAAAGTAAGTGAAGAGCACTGGAAAACTGAATTGACAGACATATCTCACGATCTGTTAAACCTAATAACTTAGAGGAGAAATAAGAGAACATTTTGCAGTAGGGATCTGCCAGTCCCGAAGGCCTGAATTTCTATTGAAAAAAACAAAACAAACAAACCCCAAGACATTATGGTTTTTTTTACTTTTTGCCTTTTTATAACTTGCTATATTTGTTTATAGTTTTGATTCAAAAACCAACAAAATGCTTTGCAAAAAGACTTTTTTAGACTAATATGTGTAACTGTAACTTTAAGATCTTCATAGTACAGAACTGCATCTCTACATGTAACAAATATTAGACATTTAAGACCCATACTGTCTATTTGAATAACGAATCATTAAAGGTGGCAATCATAAGTGGTGCGCCCTCCTTTGGAATCAAACACTCATTTAAGTCAGTCACCTTAAGATTCATTACTATAACTTTCGTTTTTTAAGATTTCAGAGGCAGGATTCAGATGGTTCACTGGCTGGTTTTGGCCCTCAGGCCATACTCTGCCCATGCAAGCTCTAGGTGAAATACTGGTAACACAGAACAACAAAATATGAGAATAGCTCAATCAAATGAGATCAAACTTGGCACCGTACTTACTATGGACGAAAGCAATACATCTGCCAAATCTGAAGCAGACTTGGTGAACAGCTGTCAAAGCCAAACAGAGCAGCCAAATAGACAGGTAGCTTAATACACATAGATTTCTTGAATTATCAGTGGGTTATGGACAAGGTGTCACCTGAGCCTCAAAGCCTCAACTACTTTGCCCGAAATGCTTTCTATAAGGACTCCCCATTTTTAAAAATGACCCCAGTACTTCTTTTACAGTTGAAATAAACCAACCACACTTACAAAACACACGGCATGGTGTTGAGACTCTTTGTGGCTGCTTCCTCTAGCAGCAGAGCCCTCTTGGTGCAGCTGCACACTAAGCTGTAGTCCTTGACATCGTGGCAGAAGGCAGCCAGCTGGCACCACACCTGCAACTCCACCATGGCGTCGGACCATCTGCATTCCGACGCCATGCTCACCAGCTTTAGGTGAAGAGTGAAGAGAGGGGAGGGAATAAAAATGATGGTGGTGGCAGTGGTGGTGAGGGAAGAGGAAATGATGAGAGGGTTGTGGGAAAACAAAGAAGGAGGGCTGGAAGTTGGAAGGGAATGAAATTAAGGGAAGGTAGGGGCAGACAGTGGGAGGACTGGGGCAGGGCCAGAGAAGTGATTGAACAGAGGCAGAAAAAGAAAGATGAGAAATAAGGAAAGGAGTGGCGAGTGAAAAGGCAAGAGAAGGAAGTGAACGCATGGGTGTAAAGGATGAAGCAGGAGGAAGAAAGAGGAGGACAAGGATCGAAAAGAATGAATGGACATATGCAGGCAAGAAAAAAATGGCAGAAAAAGCAGGAGCAGTATCGAAAAAAGTGAATGGAAAAAGCAGAAACATTGAGGATCTGTCCTCACTGATAAAAGAATAAGAGAAAGAGTGAAAGCAGATAGACAGGTGGAATAAGGCCAAACTGTCTAAATGAGCAATTTTCAATGGGAAACTAAAATAAATAAATGCACACGTGCTAGTCATATCACAGAAGTGACAACCATAAACCTAGTAAAGCTGGATGATCAAGGCTGGCACAGTACTTTTTTCATTTACTGACACTACTGACAAATGATGAGACGCAGACAGGCTGTGAGGGCTCAAAGGGTCATGTTGACATCTGTTGTTGCAATCTGGGCATCGGCTACTGCAGGAAAACAGAGAAATACATACTGTGGCGAGACTGGGAACAGAGAACTCCATATGCCTCGGGTTCCTATTGCAATGGAGCATCTCCACTCCAACCAGCACACACGTCATCGCAGACATGTCCTCATTCTCATTCTGCAAACACAGTGGAAAACAACTCACACTCAGCTGCAATATGCTCAATATATACATACAGTTTAATTAACTGAAACTCATATACATGTATTACTATTTGTGTATAAATTACACGTAAAGATGTAGTATAATTAACATATCGTATGTGTTCCTAATGCCGCAGAGATGGTCTTGTTGATAATGTATGACTTCCCATTGTGTGGAAAATGAGTCGATGAATGATTTATTGATTGCAATTAGAGATGAGCCGCTGTTATATTAACAGTGCAATTCTTAATTTGCATGACAAGAAGCGAACCTCATCTAGCTGTGAGTCAAAAACACATCAGGCCAAAGGAACCTAATGTAGGGCAGGAGATTCTCGGCTGACGAACAGTTAAAGGATTACGGTGACTAATTGAACAGTCCGCTCGAATGACAAATCACACTTGTGCTTTCCCCGCGTTTTTGTCCCCCACTGAAGCCGCACAATCACACGACAACTGGAGACAAACACACACACTAGCAGATACAAAGCTTGAATATGAACAGGGTGGATGCAACACCTACAGCATCACAAAGCATGTCAGCAGTCATAAGGCAACAGTATCATAAGCACATTAATACTTTATAAAAATGACATTATGATGTTATGACACTGAGCCACACAGATGACTCAGCAACAATCCATCCTCCGTTACATTTCACGTATTTTGTTATGTAACAAGAGGCTTCCAAAATTTCTGTTTTAGGCTTATCATAAACTATAGAAGGAGCATTACTGACCCTTAAAGTGAAAATTAAAATAATGCATGCACAGGAGGATAGAAAAATAGCTTCGTTCTTCTTATCATTCTTGTCACATGAAGAAAATTCATTTGCTTGAGGGCTTACATCACTGAAGTTAACTTCTTTATTTCTTTATTTTTTTATCCACTTATGTCAACTCCATTGGAAAACTGCAAACGCAGCGATATTAAAAAAGAAAACAACCTCTGAAGCATTAACCTAACTTAATTTGATTCTGTCAGGATTAATTTAGTCAAAAAAGAGTTGTTATTCCGTCCTGGCTCTGTACTAGGACCACCCCTTCTGTACATACGTATGCGCAAAGTCTAAAATGAGGAAAGTCAACATCTCCGTCCCCTTCATGTCTATACTTGAGAAGCCAGTGAGAACAGTGGTGGGAGCTGATTGACTCAGAAATAGCATGACATGGAAGCACTGCAGGAGAGGTGGGTATGCAAGCAGCTTGCAGATGTAGAGAAAGGCCAAACATAAATGGACACAGAGCTGATTTATAACAAACATTATCACACATCAAACTACTTCTTATGTTGCCACATACACTATTTATACCCAGTGACTGCTCGTTTAACAGTTGTTTGTCTGAACTAATATTTGATATTGTCTTGTAATAAATCTTCGAGACTGTAAATTAAACAAACTCTAAATTAACTCTGAAATGTTAACTCATTTTTAATGGTGATACTTAGTTTCGTATGAATGATTAGGCCCTAGACATGAACTAGCACCCTTAAATGTATCTAAAGACAACTGCTAAGAATAGTACCTCATCTTCCAGCATATTCATCTTTGAACCAATTTGCTGCTGCAAGAGCCCATGGATCTGCACCCATGTAGCCAACACCCGTTTCCTTGCTGCGATGGGGACGGTCTCCCCTGGGATGGTAGTATTCGATATGAGAAGGGCGTACTCACATAGCTAGGAGGATGAGCAGAAAACAATAATGAGCTATCTGAGACACTTAACAGGTGTCAGTCAATTATTATACATCATGATGCATAATTATACTTCCCTACTGCAAGCTACAAAGGAGTCAAAATTCAGTAAGACTTTGTTCAAGTTGGACACTGGATCTGACCCTGCCATATCATTAATAAAACATACACAGCAAAGGATAGTTTTTTCTTCCTTTCTTTAAAATGGAAATAGAAACAATGAAATTTAGTGAATAATTCACTGATAATGTGTCTTTCATCTGAAGTTACAGTTGGGTTTCATGGCAGACCATCAGAATACATCAGGAGAAAGGAAACAAGGTTTAATTGTCAGGCGAGAGAACAGAGAAATCAGTCTTCAACAAAGACACAGTCTTGAAAGCAACATGTGAGTGTTTCCGCACGTGTGTGTCTGTGTATAAATGGGTGGATGTGCAGAATAAGAAAATACATCTCCTGTTTTAAGAGTTGTGTGATGCTTCATCATATGTCATATGTATCCAATGGAGAAAGAACTGATATTCCCGTATGGCTCGGTCATACTATCCGTGTTTGTCCAGTTATTGCCCTGAATTTTTTTGAATTGCCCGGTTGTAATTGTAGTAGTTGCAGTGACCGGCTATTTCTTGAGCGGTTGAGCATACAGTCCCCTTGTCCTGTAGGCGACTTGAAGTGACTACAGTCACTCTTAGACTGGGAAGGTTTACAAATAATTGCCACGTAGTTAATAAATGCAGACAGATTGCCTTTATGCTGCAATAAATCTGAGTCAGTCTGCGCTTGTTTAGGACAACTCATCTTTTTGCAATCGGGGACTTGATCCAAATGTGTTGCCAGCTGGTTGTATTCTCATTAAATTTGCTTATAAAAGCAAGGTTGCCAAGCACCTTATATAATTTTGCTGTTATGTTGCTCTCCTGCAGCAACTACATCGCTATTTAGGGAGGTTCTGACTTGACTTTGAATGTGGATGGCAACAAATTTGCAATTGTCACCAATTTACTTCAGCTAATTGCCAAACTATCACAAGTAGATTTAATGGACAACTTGACCCCCATCAATCGAAAACTAACATCAGATTGACTCGATCTATCTCCCATTTTATTGCTGTCTTGACCAACCAGAGGGCATGTGACTGATGAGTGACTGAGTGGTCACAGACCACTAAAAAGCACCCATTTTAAAGCTGAAATGGCTGAACTACACGAAGGGTGTTCTCTATACAAACAGACCCCTGGTTGCATAAAGTAGAATCACATATACAGCTGGGGAGTCCTGATGGTTTAAACTGTGATTTGGAAAGTGAAAATTTAGATTTGAAAGTCTAAAACTTTTTTTTTCTTTTTAAAGATGACAGTCTGTAAATATTAAGTTCACACTGTTAGCTGTGTAATATCTGCACAAAGAGATTAACGCTTGAATTTCTGAACACGTCTTGCAAACATTTAGCAAACTGCATTCAGAGATTGTACACACTGTGCGCTAAACTCTTTTCACAGATTCCAATCAGTTCTTAAGCTTTCAGCACTGGGATTTCAGACATTGTTTTCACAGTGAAAAGATAAAAACTGAACAAAAACAAACTCAAAACACTCCAATACACAAGACACAAGACCGATTCTGTGTTCTTCCACAACATCCATCCAAGAAGTTAGCAGGTTTCTAACTAAATGTGCTTTGGTTAGTTGTAATGTATCATACATATACGCCCTGTTTGTCATAATAACATGTTACATAACCTTTCTAAACACGTCCCTATAGAGACAGTGGTCTAATTATATCTTATCGTCTCCACAAGTATCAGCCAAAATCAGCTCCAATCATCAGTGCCCCTGGAGATAGCTTTGCTTTAAAGAAATCCCAAGATAAACACTTTTAATCTTGATGAAAATATCTCTATGACCTAACAAACTGCTTTGCAAATTCTTAGGTCAGGAAGTTTTAATATAATTTGTGTAACATATAGAAATGCACAGCCACATAAAGAGACTCACCTCTAATGCCTTATGGACATCCTGGAGGCCAACAGGGTCTAAGAAACCCCCACAGGTGCTGGCAGCCTTTGTTATGCCCTTCTCAGCCTTTTTTTTGCCCTTGTCTTCTGCCGGAGCCGGAGCCGGCACAATGCTGTCTGGCCCAGACAGAGGCTGAATCAACCCTTGGGCCACAGCATCACACAGCAGCACAAAAAGAGCACGGTTCCTGAGAAACACAAACAAAGAATGTTCCAAAGTGACATTTTTCTGCAAGGACAAAGACTCAAAGTTTGTCTTGAAGGCCAAATAATTTTTTTTTCTTTTTGCTCTTCCTGAAATTAGAAACCCTCACCACAGATTTGGCCAGGAAAAAACTAAGTGTTCCCTTGGTCACATGTCACATGAGAATGCCAGTGCATTCTAAAATTTGCACAATTATTGTTATGCCCAAGGAGAGTGTGGTCTGTTCTCATGAGCGTTCACTGCTTCTTTCCATAGCCAAAAATAAGAGCAGTGCTTAAATGGTCTCCTCTGCTGTCAGGAGCAACGAAAGAAATAAGCTTCAGATACGTTTCTGAGGATAAATGCACATTTTGTAAGTTTTACCTGAACTGAAGGACTTTGCATTCACTTTATTCCACAGAGGGTAGATAAAAAAATGGGTGGCCCGATGAAAGTCTTTCAGAATGCACAGAATAAGATAAAATCAAAACAAAACAAAAAAACACACAAAAAATGCACAAAATTATTAATTAATTGTTGGTTAAGCAGCTCTAACATATAAAACAAATAAAAACAAGAAGCACTCCGTCAAGGCAGCTCATTCTCTGGGCAATATTTACTTTTAAGGGAAACGTATTGTATGTTATAGACATACAATAGCAGTAAAAAACAAAGTTTGAAATAGCTCCATGACCATATAGCTCTCTATGTATCAATCTATTGAGCTTGAAGAAGTGGTCAGAGGTTTTAAATCTCTATATCTTATTTCTTATGTGTTGACAATACACACCACGCATGTAAGAATCATAGTTTATAAGTTCTAAGGCTTTTTTGTCAGTTTTAGACCAATAGGTTGTTAAGTTGAACTTAGTGGATGTAAAACAAATTTTAATGGATTGTTAACAACACATGAATCTACACCAAGTTTCATTCAAAATGTTTCAAGCTATCGTATTTACAGACAGAATGACACACATTCAAAGGCTGCCAAAAAAATAACCACCTTCGGGGAGGTAAAGAATAATCTAAATAAAATCTAAACAATAATGTAAATAAAATAGATGAAAAACAAAATTTGTTTAGTCATTTAGAGGTTGTTCTTATTTGCTCAACACACTATGTATTTACAAGTGATATTTATGTGATTTCATCTAACCTTTTTAGTTACACCAAACCAAGACATAATATCCTGTGTAATTTACTCTGTTTCAGCTAAACTACAAAGCGCGAGGAGCTGCAGGTTTCAGAATTTTAGTGTCATGCTGATGAGGAAAGATCCAAAGCAGGCAGAAAACTAGCTAGGGCTTACAGGGACTCAAAAAGGCACTATAATAACTAACTAAAAAAAAGAGTGCTGCATAATGATGGCATCTCAAAAGGGTAAAAAATAAGAGCAAAGACTGGTATGCAATGACAACAACCTGACACAGACAGAGACAAAGACACAGACTAAGAAGAAACATATGAACTTAATCAGAATCTAAGGGTGCATCGAATAGCTCATTTTCGTAACCACTTATCCTTGAACTTAGTGGAAAATGTCATGAAGTCAAGGAAAGGTGGGAAGGAGAATTTATAAGACCATAGAAAATGCATTACGCTCTGAGAATCCAGCTGAACATAGAATATACTCACTAAATTAACAATGTGATGTCTCCTGGATGTCTGCTGTGTTGAAACTACCAAATGCATATCTTGGAGCCTATCCCAGCTGCCCTGAAGTAAAAACTAATTTAATGATAATCCTAAATGCTGGCAAAAACAACAACGGGTATAACTAATGCAGCTCATGACCTTGATTTAGAGAAGTAATGAGTAAGAACTTAACAACTTGATAAGAAGCAGATTTCATCTAGAATGTCATGGATTTTGTTTCATAATGAGTTTTTCTGTGGTCTTTTTACAGTTCAGATTCTTAGGGTGTGTTTTAATTACCTTTATGTTAGATTAGTGAAGCTGTGACACCGCGGGTAAGGTATAATTTTCTAAAAAAAACCTACCCAGTGTACCCCGTTTTCTGGAGCATGTCCACCAGACTCCGGAAGGTGGGAAGCAGGCGTGTGTATTCCCTAGCTGCCAGCAAGTGGCTATTATAATTCCACAGGTAAATGGCTGCATTAGCTACCACCCACGACTCTCCGATCTCTGCTCCGAGCTCCCCTGCCCGCAAGAAGTTGGAGGTGGTGTAGGCACATAGAGCCTGGATCCAGTCCCTGGGTGAGAGAAGCACAGAAATCTGAAAAAGGGATAGAAAAAGTCTACTAAAGGAAAATTACTCAATCACGTTTTTACAGAATTTGCAAATTCTACTTAACAAGGTATACATCTTAATTCACGGTAATAGCTCACAGCCCTCGTATTTCTACAATATGCCAGAAATAGATTTCAGGCAAATTTCAGGCACAGTACATCAGTACAGTGATTCCAGTGGTGAATGTCATGTGTCAAGTCTTGTCAAGTCAATAAAGAAAATAGGCTTCGATTTTATCTAATACAACGATGGCTGGAATCCAAGACAGAAGACAAGATGGAAAACACTCTGGAAAAATAGAAAATAAAAAATATCAGATTCTGGATGCACGTCCATTTATCCAATTTGCCCATTTTCCAGTCCCAAAATATATTAAACAAATGATAAATAATAATATACTATAATGACCTTGACCACCATAATTCTGATCTCATTATAACAAGCATGAGGAGTATGTGATCCTTTGCAACAACTTTGTCTTTAACCACATTACACAACATGTCTGAACCCTTCTTCCATAACATCTGATTGCTTTAGAAATGTTCCCAGATCAGGTTTGAACTCTTAGTTTAACAAATAAGGAAATTAAGCTCATTTAACCAGTAGGTGCAAAGCAGAATACTTGATTACTGTTTAATTGTAAGAGTTAATGTAACAGTTTAGTTTGCAATTCAATCAATCAGGTATTTAGCTGCTTTTTCAAAGAAGCAATCAATTTCTGTTAAATATGATGGTATGTCTCTGCTACTTTTATTTTGATGGAAGAAAAAGAACAAGAAAAAAGCTCATGACCTTCCCAATGTTTGTGC
>VUQG01009309.1:15632-34472 GCA_015106755.1 Etia nguti | reverse complement strand
CCCCCCCACCCCGCCAACTCTTTGGCACACAGATGTGTACAAGTGGAATGTATCCAATAATAGGTCCGTGCCAGTGCACATATTAACCTTGGGCTTCAGTCACACAGGCCTAAAGGCCGGTGAGTGGTGGCCTGGTAATCACATTATAGAAGAAATCGGTACCCTTGTTTTGTACCAGGGTCAAGCAGGACACTGAGGAATACTTCCTGGTTTCTTGTTGTGAGAGGTTGCTGGAATGTGATGTGAAATCAACTCTTAAGCCCCAGCCACACCTCGAGAGCAGTCAGTGATCCCCTGATAACCAGCTAGGGAAAATGTTTATTCCCCAGCTTGTAAATAGTTGTGGATGGCATGCTGTCACTAGGTGAAAGTGGTTATGACGTATATTGTAAAACCTTGTCAATACTGTAGTCGCGAGCAGACTGCTGCAGTCTCTTCTAATTTGCATGGGAAATGCCACGTAGTTAGCAAACACTTGCCAACTGCTCACTAAGCGTCTGTGAAACTGTGATGGAAACTGGAAAAGGTCCCCTTTCAAAATGTGTTGGTTTTAGTGGAAAGGCACAACTTTTTCTTAGAATGCAAATGGTCTATCGTCTATGTCTCCCTGTTGTGTAGCAATTTTTCAGCTTTCACCACCACTCAGCGGTTAGTCAACAAATGTTTGCAGACAAGTCTTCCAAGCATGTCTCTAGACCTTAGCTAGCAAGATGGTGGATCGAATGGCTTACAATGTGGAAGTACACTTTGTGCCAGGATCACATTTTGAAGATGCACCTGCATGCTCAGTACAGCTCCACAACACTGCAACAGTGGTGAGCCCCACTGAAGAGGAGAACAATATTGGTGCTGCAGCTATGCCATCGCTAACTTGTAATTTTAGCTAAAGTTGTCACTATGATGGAACTTAGTTCCACTGTTGCTACAGAACAGAGTGCACACCCTTGGGACAACATAACCAACGTGTGCAACCTAAATGCAAAGACTACTTTTTTCGGTAACACAAAAGTACTCTAAACTTAGTTTTCTCACTATGTTAAGTTGTGAAGTAAAAAATGTTATATCAAATTACTTTCATATTCAAGTTATAAAGAACAAGGTACAGTAAACAGCAAAGACACACAAAATCAAAATATCTGGTGTCCTGATACAGGTGAATATGTGTATATTGTGTTTTCACCTGTAAATAACCCAGTGTTGATCCTCTTCTGACACGCTAAACCGTTTATCCTGTGGGGGGACAGCAGGGCTATTTAGCTGCACTCCCTCTTCTAGTAGCTTTTGAATAGTGGCCTGAACAAGAAAGAATACATTAATTTCAAAAACTATTATATTAAAGATGACTTCCTGTTTTGACAACTTTATAATAAAAAATAGAAAAACCTCCTTTAAAGGTATTAAAGCTCAGATATACAGATCAAAGACAAAAAGAAATGACTGGTGAACATTTTATCCAGTGGCGGACAACTCGGTTAAGACAAGAGGAACCAGTCTTCATCATCAGACTGAGAAGAATGTAGCTTTTGAATTAATGAAATCTAATCAGATTTTCAGAAAACATATCCCCGTGTCATAGAACAAAGGTGTAAGAACAGAGGCTACAGCGTGTGTCAGTTTTGGCAAGGTTGTGTCATGGGTGTGGATAGTTGTCTTCATTTTCTTTAAAGTGCTGTCAAGTTAATGTCTCTATAGACTTAATAAAGACTTGGAGCCACACAGGGAAGCACGTATGCAGAATAAGACAAACTCATGAGACAAGCACAACAGTCTCTGACTCCAACCAATCACCAACAACTTCACAGGCTTGTTAAAAATCCCATAATGCATGTCTACTGCTGCAAGCGGTCTCTGTTTCTAATGGTGTATTTCAAAAGGATGGCGCAGCCTAAGAGAAACAGCTTGATCTAAGATCATCCAAAAAATGAACATGAACACCTTATAACAAAAACATCTGAATTCAAATAAAGTGTAATTCAAAAGCTGGTGGGCAACAAACCAGGAATGGAGCCTTTATAGCGACTTTCAGTGTGAAGACTTTGTGTCTGATCTGTATAAGAACATATTCAATAATAAATCTACCATCTTTAATTATCAAAAACAGAAGGAATATGATCCCATTGATGTTACACCAGTCACTGTTCTGAATGTACATTACAGTAGCAACATGAAAACCTTCAACTTCAATTATTACTATATCATCCAAAATACGCCGTCAGATCATGCTGGAATTACATTTTAAAACCAAGTAACCTCTCAGTGTGTTTATGATACTCACAAAAAACAGTTATGGCACAGAACAGCTATCCTGCACTCACCAGACACTTGAATAGTTATACCTTGCTAGTACCTGACTGAAGCCCCTTTTGCTTTCAGAACTGCCTTAATTAATTCCAAATTCTCAAGATGGTTGTTTGAGAAAATCCGAGTATATCAGCAGTTTCTGAAATACTCAGAACACTGCCACCAAGAACCATTACACATTCAAGTCACTCACATTACCTTTCTACCCCATTCTGATGCTCGGTTTTGACCGGTCGAAATTTGCATTAAGGAGCAGTTGAACAGGTGTACCTAACAAAGTGGACAGTGTAGAGGGGGATGCATTTCGTTGTGTTTGTTTAATCGCAACATTCTTCAGTCTCCTCTCGTTCTATTGACCATTGTGCAAGAAGTTTTTGCTCCACATTTTTTTATAGTTCTATAATACTTGCCTGTAATCACTAATCAAAATTAGCAACCTAATAATACTGGAGTTATAAGAAACCTGCTGGAGTGTGTTGGTTACATCTGTAGGAACACAGGAGCTGAAAAGAGTGGCTGTGTGTATTAGTTAGTAAGAACAAACCTCAGCACTAATGAAGCGAATTTCCGCTAAAAGGCGCAGCAGGTGCACAAAGCTTTGGCTTTCACTGGAACCCTGAAGACACTGTGCACAGCGTTCCCCCTCTGAGAAGTTGCACGCTGGAGAGAATTAGCAAAATATGTTATGTGAATAATCAGTGACAGCTCTCCTGCTCTTTTTGTATTTAGCAATAGCACAAAAACTTATACTATAGCCATAGGAATTATATATATGTATATGAGCCTGGCTTCTCATTACTATTCTGTATTCTGAAACACAGTATTAGAAATATTTCTGTTATTTTGGTGTTACTCTTAAGATCATTCATCATCTTACTGTCAGTCTTTTTCCATCTCCCGTCATCGTAAAGCAAACAGAATCGACAAGCAGCTCGGCACACATCCCAAACTTCATGCTTCCTGGCCGTCTTTGCTAATGTTGCCCACAACCTCACCCTGAAACAGCCACGAAATAAAGAGAACTTACAGATAAGTACTTTTTGAAAAGGTTAAGGTTGGGACAAGGGCACAGCGACGTGATGTATATGATCGAATATTGTTTGTTTGCAGGGTCATGAATAATAAAAATCTGCTCTCAAGTTGTGATGGTTCTGCCATCTCCTGAGCATTAAGTCTGCCATTACTGACGTGCACATCTCTTTAACGGTAATGACAGGGGCAGACATGGGGAAATCAGCTATGCGCTTTGAATAGGGAGATGAAATGGAAGGGTGCAGACTCATAGTCGCACAACAACCTTAACAGCAGAGAGGACCGATAGATCAAACATTCATTAGTATCTAATATTCGGTAAAAGCAAGAAGTAATAAATTCAACAAGCCATAAAAGTCTGATTATACAGGCAATTTTCCAACTGGGTTTCTGGGAAGTGTGACAACTAAAACTAACCGCTGAGAAAACTTTACACTGGTGGGATGATTTTCCTGACATTCATACATCAACAGCACATGCGCACAATAGGCTTGCATTTGCAAACACGCACATCTCTGTATGATTTCTATCGCTGCCCTGTTTGTCCAGGTGTCCTTCCACCCTTTGTATGGATGTAGAGTGATGCTGAGCCTTTGCAGCGAGCTGAGTCACTGGTCCAGATCCAAGGCCACCTGTGGGAACTAGACAAATGTTGAAACACTGCATAAGTCGAACCTTATTAATACCGTTAAAGCTTTTCTATTTTTTTCCTCTTTTTTGGTAATGAAGATCGTAGGTATGAATAAAAGGTGTAGTTATTCTAATGTAAAAATTCTCAGGCTTACATGACTTCAGAAGATCAACATAGAAATCATGACAAAGCTGCACAACTGTCTGTTTTATGCAACATCCACGTAAGCAAAAGGAAACAACTTAGGGCACTGAAGAGAAAACAGCCTATTTCCATTGCTAACTCTTTCAAACAGGAAGGCTGCTGAGTCCAGTGTAATCAGATTAGATGGTAGCATATTCCAAATTCTTACTGAAATGCATCTGCACCAACACAAATATTCAGGCATGTGTTGTATGGGGCTGAATTATGAAAACACTGACTGTGTGTAGAGAAAAGCGAAATGCGCAAGTGCCGGTGTGCTCACTTTGAAAGTTCAAACACACACACACACACACACACACACACACACACACACACACACACACACACACACACACACACACACACACACACTTCTCACTGATGAACATCTTAGGAACTATAAAAAAAATTTGTGGCACCATGGTGCACTTAATTAATTCTTGTAGTCTCAAGGGTTACTTTATGTGCTGGCTTTGAAGCTCACAACACAATGATTAAGTGGCTGCATCTAGGGCATGCTTAAGGCTCATGGACAAAAACAAGAGGTGTCTCTAGGGACCAAAGCTTTTAACCCGTGCCTGCAGTAGGAGCCCTTTGACAAGCTGTCAGTTTTTCCCCGGGTCATTAGGACTGCTGAATGTTCATTTGATGCTATGAAGCAAGGAGCCTTGAACAAGTGCGAGATCAAAGGCTCTCCCCAAGCTCTGGCCCTTCTGCTCCGTGATTCATCGCACACTGTCGATGTGGCTTTCACTGTTATCAAAACTAGAACACTCTCTCGAAGCAGTTTTTTTCAGAGAAACTGCACACCACTGAGCAACAAAAGCTCAATGTGACCCCGGGAAGTATCTCTGAAGACTGTGGGTCAAATTTAAATGCAACACATCAGTGCACATCAGTGTAGGTCTGTGACATTCAATCAGCCTGCATGCAACAACTGCCAACTTTACTTATGACTAAACAATTGCTGCATGAGTTTGCATTCCAGGTGCATTCTACAAATGAAGGAGGGCTCTGTCAGCACAAATCTGGGGGTTTACCTAAGATCAAGTAGCACACAAAGACATTCTGCTGTGACGCATTAGTATATATGTATGTTACAGTTCCAGATATGATCATACAATAATTTATATAGTCTCCTGATGCTAGGTCCTATTTAATGTTAATGCCACATGACTCACTAACAGAAGTAAGGTAGCCAAAGTGAACCATTACCATGCATCCATGGCCAATTTAGAATTGTCCATCCATCTTTAACCATGTTACGTTTAAACTGGATGTTTTTGGAGGTTGAGAGAAATAGTACCTGACGCTCACACAGGCACAGGTAGAACATGAAAACTCCACACAAAAAGCCTGGAGCCATCTTGCTGTGAGATGACAGCACTAGCCATTGTCACATTACTGTACATCACTGTCACATTTCCATGAGAGAATAAATAGCAAAGATAGTAGCAGAACTGTAACTTCCAGGTGAAAATGAAATCCTGTCTAATTTCCGTTTTATTTATGCTCCAAAATAACTGTCCCAAAGGTATAGCTGAACAATATGACTTGCTTCTTCTTCTAGGCTAACCTGTCCTTCAAGCATGTATACTTTCAGTTTATGAAGCATTAACGACATGCGTTATTCCTGGTGTAGATAAAAGAAGTTAATTTCATTTGGATGTCTGTTTCAAGAGAACATCTTATCGCAAATCCAACATAAGAAAAAGTCTTAGTGTGGCTTTGTAAAAACTGAAAGTAAGGAAGAGAATTCTGTACTTTTTGAAGTGTCATCTGCATCCAGCACCATCTGAAAATCATCAGGGGCCAAAAGAAGGCCCACAGCGACCAGGACGTGTCGAAAGTCTGTCTTATCTTGGGGCGGCATGTCTCTTGCCTGAGAAAGACATGGAAGAAGGGTTGATATCGGAATGAACTTGTAGACTAGACAGACTCTTAAAGTCCTCCAGCAACCACATTCAAGCAAAGCATATATTTTAAAAGTGAACTTATTTGGGCATATTATTAAAGCTCTAACACCCAACACCCAGAAAGGTCTGGTATGCTTTTTAACTCAAAGTTTTTTATCTTAACTAAAAGCTCTTGTTTTCAGCAGCCTACTCTAAATGTGTTTTTGTTTGTTGTGTAATGTTACACAGAACAGATGGACAAAAAAACCTGCTGCATAAGCATAGCAGCTTTATCCTCAATGCGGGAAGGGGTTTGGTAGAGGGTCTGCCTAAGCTGCAGGAGGCGGGAAGCTGAAGACAGGCGTTCTTGTTGTGTCCCATTGTCCAGCACCATGGCTTTCTGAAGGTGAGTCAAAGAAGCCTCAAGGTGCCCCTCCTCCTCTTCAGTCACTGCCAGCTCTGAGTGGACTTGACAGCGCAGCTCCAACAACATACTGGAATAGTAACACACAAATATTTCCAGTATGATTTAATACAGTCATGTAAAAAAGCAAAAGTAAACCCTTTCTAAATTCTGAGGTTCTATATATCAGAATGTAATAAAATGGCTCTCAGCAGAAATATGGTAAGTACAGCTTCAGACGCACAACAACAATACATGGTATGTTACACTGTGTCATTATTTATTTAACACGAATGAATCCAAAATGAAGAAGCAGTGTGTAAAAAACTCAGTACTGCCTTACTGCTTCCTTTCTAAGAATGAGGAGGGTAAGTAGCAGCTAGGTGCTGCTAATTAAATGCACTTGATTAATAAACCACCAGCAAGTGGGAGCACCTTACTAAAAGCAGAAGTTTTATCAGTTTGTGTGTCTGGAACATTCAGGTGTGTGCTAACAAAATGCCAAGGAGGAAAGGTATAGGCAAGGATCTTAAAGCAGTAATTTTTCATGGTAGGAAGACTTATAAGGCCATTTCTAAACAATTCAGAGTCCATCATTATACTCGAAGCAGCTCACAGCAGCGTGGTGGTGAGAGGTCATAGAAGTCCAATGAGAGTGCAGCATACCAGTGAATGACTTTTGACAGGGTACTAAATATGTTAGAGTTACCTAGGCAACTGTAGCCAGAAATTTCCACTAGTGATCAACCATCAGGTCACTAGTGCTGTGCCACGCGGGAATTGCTTTCTGTGTGGACATAGCTTTAGCTTTGCAAAGGTGCACGTGAACAAACCAAAAGACTTTAAGGATAATATTCTTGGGACAAACCAGCTCAAACTTGATCTCACCAGAGATGTCTGGTGATTATGCGCAGTGCCTCAGTTGATGAAAATCAAAGAGCATATCAGAGCAATCACCTCAAACCAACTTTCAAGCACAGTGGAGGACGGGTGATGATTTAGGCTTGTTTTGCAGCCACATAACCTGGGCACCTTGTCCCTGAGTCTACCGTGTAAAGATAGGTTAAAATGTGACACCAACTGTCCAGTAACTAAAGCTTGAGCCACACTGGATCATGCAACAGGACAATGATCCTAAGCACACCAACCATGCAACAGAATGGCTGAAAAAGAAAAGAATAAAGGTGCTGCGATGACCCAGTCATGACCCAATTCCAGACCTCAACCCAATTGAAATGCTGTGACAGGACCTTAAGAGAGGTGTGCATTTATTTATAATTTAAGGCCTTTTTATTATTATGCAATCTTAGAATTGACAGATTGTCTACTTTTTATTACCAGTATATATTGTGGAAGTAAGGAAATGTGTAGGTCTGTGTGAACTGTGTGATTGTTATTCTGAGCAAAGAATGACTTTCTCAAATCAAATCATGGCTAGACTGGAAGTTTGTAAGAGGGCAACACTCAGCTAAACATATTCAGTGAAATGCAAGTACAATAACGAAAAGCAGCCCGAAAAGCTCCAGGACATACACACAAGGCCATGATGATTATGTAAAAAGATGAAAACCTTTGTGTCTCTTCCAGTGCCTGAGCGACCCTGAGCAGAGGTGTCTTGATGCATTTTCTGAGGTTGTGCTGTAAGAGGGGCAGGCACAAGTTCCACTGGGTAGCGCACACTGCCTGCACAGCCTGAGGGCCCCCCTCCCTCACTGCAGTCTGCAGCCAGTGATCCAGCTTGCCTATCTCTTTCAGCCGGGCCTGTGGGATAACAACTACAGATTGAGAATCTCTCCTGTCGCAACGACGGCACAACACTTCCATCACTTGGCAAGCAAATTTGGATTAAAGCGGGCTGAATATGTTGTATGTGCCAGTTCTTAAATGTGACAGTTTTCACAGCAGTGTATAATGAGATTACATGATCCTACTTTCCAACATCATTTTTTCTCATTAGAGGGGAAAAAACTGCAGAACTTATATTAGGATGATTATACTTCAAAATCTTGACTTGCAGTTAGTCAGAGATACCTATTCAAGACAGATCTCTGAATTTAATGACAATAAACAAACCATTTTATTGTAAAAAATTGTTAAATGAAGCATCTGCTAATGGATCTGCTGCTTTCACTCTAACATGAAGCTAAAACATATGGGTGATAAATCAAACATATGGCCAAGCACCTCTACACTGGCTTTGGAATAGTCATTCATCTTCGCTTCTTTCTTCAGGAGGTTGATTTCACCTTGGACACATTCCATTACTATGCGTTGGCCAACACTCTAGAAAGACAAAATACATGTGAGGTCAGGAATAAGAAGATGGACTGAAAAATCTACAACTTTGTATCACCAGATTTTATATGGTAGATGATCCTCCATATGCAGCGTCACTAATTATATTGTCATTCCACATAATTCACTCAGGAGAAAAAAACATACAAAACATAGAAAAAATTAGATTGTATAAGTGAAATGTAGGGTGCATAAAAAAAATCATCTGATTTCAAAAGGTTATAATTTTTAAACTTAAAAAAAAAGATCATTTTGAATGAACACAGAAACTTGTGGTAAATTCTAAAATATATGGCTAAAGGTAAAGTTTTACATACAAAACTTATACAATTCTCACAAATGCTCAGTGCGTCCCCCTCCAGAGCATAGCATGTGTTCATATAACAGTCAAACTCATCCCATACTTTTGTAAGCATGTCTAGAGTCACTGCAGATGTTGCTGTTGTTATGATACCTACCATTAACCACATGAAAGTCACAAATGCACTCTTTCTGACAGTAGGTTTCTCAATCGTTACTGGTGAACGGCTGCGGAATTAAATACACCCCGATACACCCTGTATGTTCTATATTGCTCAAAGTAAAATGCGGCATCTCCGTAGCTTTTAATAATAAGCCAGATATTCCCAGAGTCTAGGCGTGGTCTCCTGGTATGTCAGAAATAGTTTACAATAACTACATTTAAAAATGAAGACAGTGAAATTTTAAACAATGTCAGCAAATGAAAATTAAATAATTTAAGAATTAAGAAGCGCTTCATTTTGGGCTTGTCTGATGATAAGACTTGCGATCACAGGTTCAGGTTTGGGCAAAAGAAAATGTTCACATTTCTAAATAGGCAGTGACAGACTTACAGTAACTTTGGGAATGCTAAGTTACTGTAAGTCAAAAGCAATTAATCTCATGTATTGTCAAGGGCCTGTTTTTATTCTTGACCTTTACTAGAATAGCTTTGCATGATTCACAGCTCAAAATAATCCTTATTTATCCTGTGTTTGCCCATCAATTTGTAAACCGTCTGAAACAAACTGCTTTAGTTCCCTACTCCCTTATTTCTTCTGATTGGCGGCTCCATATAAACAGAAGGTTTACACAGTAGGGGGGTACCACCACTGTGGTCACAAAAATTAGGAATATGTGCTCTCACTGACATCACAGAGAGCCAAGAGTAGAAACAGCAGAGTAGTAAGAGCAGTCTGAAGCCTGAGTCTCGATTTAAAGCGATTAACTGTACGTATGCTAACCTCATTATTTAAATTTTGGCCACGTTACATAAGAGCACTCACCATTGTACCTATGACAAAAAATAAGGAAAGGCATGATAGGTCACAGTTAATGTCAAACCCCATGCATAAATCTGCATATTTGTAAAATGTGTGCAGTTACATCTTCTGCCCCTACTGCCCGAGGTTTTAAGAGAATATCGGACACTCACAGCTTTTCCCGACGACTTTAGCTCTTTCAGACAGTCGGCAGCTACTTTCTGATGCTTCACTTGCAAGGCCAGCAGAGCCAACTCCAGGAGGAAGGTAACTCTGCAAATCCCAGATAAAACATAATTTATACAATTCACAATCCTTCAGTACAGTAATCTGAGACATGTACTGCCCCTGGGATAGCCATGTGTGGGTTTATGGTAGAGAGAGGTTTAGGAAGAGAACAGGGAGCAATAAAATGTAATCTCGCAGGAGATTTGATCAGGACACTTTAGGTCACAGACCTGTCAGATGGCTGGATGGGTGTTGAGCTCTGAAGAGGACTGGAGTTCAGGGCCGTAGCAGGCTCTTTGCTACAGTCCACCAAGAGATGGAAAATCTCCTCAAGCCTAGTAGAATTCTCTTTTGTCAGCATGTCCTTGTTAAATCCTCCCAACCTGCTACAAAATCAGGAAAACTCTCTTTACATTATTGTACACGCATGTGAGCATCCAGAATTAAACTGATACTTTCATTTGCCCTTTAACAGACTCACACAAAACAGTGCATAAACCTTAGGCTAAATAACCTATATGGTGCTGACGACAGCTGAGTCTGACTTAGTCATGCTGTCACACTGAAATGAGGAGCCATAAGCAGCTGTGACATGTCGAGTACATGCCTGCAGAAATGGGGTGGGGGATGGGACTGTACAAGAATATGCCACACCAGAAGACATGGTACTGTACTACAAATGTATGCAGGCCAGCAGAAAAACATGGCCACCACAGGATGCGCTGAGAGCCAATGGATAATGGACCCGCTGACCTATGTCTCCCAGTTTTTAAACGTATCTGGAGGCATAAAAATTTTAATATAAAAAAACCTACAACAAAATCCTCACTCTAAGCCCTACAGCTTAAGATAACATTGCAAAGAATAAAATAAAGACATACACAGGTTAGAAACACAGAATCCTAGATTTAAAATATTTACACCTTTAAACAAGGTCGTAACTGATCAGGTTTAGGACTCAACCTGCCTCTATTGTTAGCATACTGTAGAAGCATTCTAAAAACAATAAACATGCAGTCAATCAGAAAAGCCTGCTTTCAAACAGTTTAATCTCCAAAGCAAGCATTTCTGGAGTAGATCAAGGGCTTCTTTTTGGTGATACCGTACATCTTGTTTTTACTAGTGACAGTTAAACATGCAAAGGACTTTCATCCTGACAGCATAAAAACGACGCTTTCAGCAAAACAAACCCTGCAGCAACGTCCAAGCAGAAAAAAAAGGAAACATTTAGATGAATGTAACACAGAAACTTTGCTTACTTTTTTAATTCCTGCATTTTGTAAATGACTGCTAACGTAGTGCATTGCCTGCTTATTTCCAGGAGGACATCACTCTCTGACAGGTGGTGTCGTACCTAAGAAGAGCGAAGTCGGAAGTTATGCTTTATTATAAGGTTATGACAGGGATGAATTTTATAATTATGGTCAACATCAAGGAGTTTAACGAGGTATTGTTATGCATGTAGTGCAAATAAGACTCCTGAAGACATATGAATGGTGTATTTTCATATTATAAGACTTGTACAAAGATACAATTAAAGTTTAAATAGCATTCCTTCTGAGGTCTGATACATGGCAATCAAATTCTTAATGCCCCCAAGGGTGATTCAGAAGCTCGACCAGGAAACATGAGCCAATCATGTTGCTGTGTTGAGTAGGTATCAACTCACTTATTGTTTTTGTAGGGTTACTGCATCTATAATGTAAATTAATGCTTTGTTAATTGCTCTGTCGGGACAGCCAGAGAACTGACCACGTTAATGAAGCCATGGTGTAGTGCTGCACTGCACACGCACAGGAGAAGTACAGCTCTGAACTTTATTTGGGGCAATGTCACAAACCTTTAAGGTAGTTTTACATCGCTTAACAAATTTATTAGACCACTTCTGTGTAGATATATCAATATGTACTTAAAAAGTATCCACTAAAAAGTAGATATTGAGGATATATTTAGTTTTCACTGGATGTATAAGCAACCAAAACAACTGCCATGAAAGCAACATGCTGTGTTTACCAATAAAGTAAAGAGTCCTGGATAAAGATTTGGAGTATGCGACTTGATGAATTCTTCTGTAACTTTTGCGAAACTCGTTGCATCCTCAACTTTCTTCGAGTCCACAAGACATTTGATCAGGTGCCTGAGCAGAAACAGACACAGACAGCAAACATGTGGACATGTGTCACAAGGCGACTTTCACAGTCTCCAAAGTGATATTAGCCAAGTGCTCAGTTTTTCTATGCTACTGTACATTCAATGTAATTAATATGCCAAAAATCTAATAACAGCCTTTCTTTTCTGAAGCTTGTCATGTTCACACTTGTGTGGCATGAACTATGATATTACCGTCCTGGTGTTGTTACTACAACATAATTCATGTTATTCAAGAACCATCTTAGGGAAAAAGACAGCAGTGGTTGAAGGTGCCTTTAGGGCGTTCTGGCAGAAAAGCTTTGTGACAAAAACACTCTAAAGTAGAAAAGCTTTCAGAAGCCAGGGCTACAAAGTGAGAGTGAGGAGCATGTTGGTGGTGGATGTATGGATCCGCTTCACCTGACAGACTGGGTTTTGTGTTCTGTGTAAAACCAAAAGTCGATGTTGACTTTATTTTTAGGCTTTTGTTTACTTTTATTTTGTTGTATTCAGTTCTACAAAATTTCTATTATTTCAATTTGAGCTCGGTTAGGTTTAGGAAAGGACTGTGGTCTGGACTGAAACTCTGCTCATCTGTGGATGTACACAAAACACTAGTCACAACTACAGTGTGACATTGATTGTCCTGAAGCAATATATATAAATATATATATGTATATATTTATCCCACCACAGGGATATCAGACGATGCTTGCCTCCATGGTCAATATGTGGCTTGAGTTTTAGACTTCCTCTCATACTGCATTAATGTAGCAACACAATGAGCCAGATTTACTAAAGGGAGCAAAATAGCATGCAAGTGCAATCACCAAATAGTGTTTACAGGTGTGGTTAGTTTTACGGGTGATTTACAAAAGCTGTGCCGTTTTCTAAACACAGACACAGTCAGTTCATTTTTGAGCATTAAATTTCAGCGCAATTTTCAGTAAACTGTGTGTGGCAAACATTTGTCAATCAGTTCGCGTGCTTGATTTAAATGTTCTTCTCCCTAATTTTGCACCTTAAGAAACAAAATTTCCAAGAATACAAGCGCAACAGGATTAGTCGCAAAAATCTCTGAGTTCTCACCTCACACACAGTCTGGTCGTCATGCTCTCTTTGTAAATGCCAACAGTACTTTTTTTCCACACAAAACCCAGTTTGCACTGGTGCAACGCATTAGTAAATCTGGACCAGTGAGTCTTTAACTTATATGAATCAATCCATATATGGGTAAATGCATACAAGAAAGGGAGAAACGCCCTTAGTATGTCCAGTTGTGATGGAACATTTCACAACCAATGATAAATTGGACATATTTTTCTTATTCTTATAACAGATGTAATGTAGCACACCGTGTTAATCTGATTAGATCTGTCACTGACCCATCATTATATATATGAATGATACATTTTTTTTCCTCTGATCAAAGATAAAACTAACATTTGGGCTCTGGAGAAAACATGATTAAACAGCTCGGAATAGAACAGATACTTGACTCTATAGAAGAGAAAAAAGCAGCCCATTAACTGGGGCTTCATGAAGCTGTGGTCATAAATAAACTGCTGGTTAATAAGCTCAGTTAATTATCTCTATGAATTTTAAATGAGAATGAACCAAAATCACAACTGGACATATTAATGAGGTCTAAGTAAGAGAGCACGGCGCGGTCACTTGCATCATGAGTTCAGCCCTCCAGCTGTGGTCCTGGTCTGCCACCTCCTCCAGACTCTGCACCACCTGCCTGAGAGAGGGCACCAGGTGGAGGCTCCGCCCCGGCTGCAGGAGAGGTTGCACTGTTTGGAAGTACAGCACCGAGGCGTTGAACACCATAAAGTGAAGTCTGTAAGGCACAAACCAAATGCAGAAGAAAGTAAACACTGAGCAATGAATTATTTATGTGATACACATGCAAGCCATTTTATCTCTTAGTACAACTCGATTCAAACCAAGTGTCAGCTCTCTATGAGGAAGTCCTGTGAATTCCAAATGTGTGTGGATTAACAATCGACCAATGAGCCACAGGAGAGCGGCCCGCCGAATCTTTTCAATGTGAAATAAGTGGAATTTATGAATTTAAGCCACAGTTTTAAAGAAAACTGTGCGAAGAGGCTGTTTGAGCGCTGCTAATTTATTCACCAGAGAGTGTGCTGCGCATTAGCGTGGGCTGCTTGAATTAGATATGTATTCCCTTTGGTGTTAATTGGAATTCCTCATTGAGCCTTTTTATTGACAGGTTATGAGTTCATTAGCAAAGAAAACCAGCACTCATTGCTTACAAAGGCTAACCCAGTACCTCCAAATGCATCCATCAAAGTGAATAACAAGGGAATGCATCTGTCACAATTTCTATTATTGCATCGATATGTGCATCACCCGTTTCACCCTGCTCACAGATGCATCCAGTCAGCTGTTAAAAATGAGATGAAAACACACTGAAAACGATCCGCTTGTGAATAAGGGGCCGGGGTGAAGCATGAAAAATCGTGTTATATTTGATTCTTCCTCGTAGCATCTTTCTGTGCATCAGACAGAACCTAACCTATCACAGCTAAACAACATTCCCTGGTGAGAATATCTGGCTTTCATTACATGTTTTACCAGCGCACCCTACCGCTGTGGCAGCAACTGCCAAATAATATCAGAGATGATCAACTGTACGCAACAGAAAATGGTCATCCATCTTTCTCGACACTGTAACAACAAAGCCGAGCATGCTGGAAAGAGGTCGCATACCTTGGTTCTCGCTTTGAAATCTCAATCGCTTTCAGAAAATACATCACAGCCTCTTCAAAGTCCTCCTAAAATAGAAAATAATGCAAAAAGGGGACATGAGAACTTGTCAGAACATAGAAAGCATAAAAATGCTGACAAACAGTTTAGCAAAAAAAGACTTCAAGCTGCACTCAAATGAGGCAAAGGCCAATATTTGTTTGAGACCAAAGAAGCACGGTGAAATCGCTGGAGTTTGTTAGCAAAGCTGCTGCATGTTTTTTAGTGCAAGTGAGTACAGTATGGCGCTACAGTAATTTATGTGTATATATCTCTGGGGCGCAGAAACACACACAAACACAACACCCTTGAGGGGATGTGTCCAATTTAGTCCTCACCACACTCCCAGTGGCCGGCGGAGACTTCAGCTGGCCCTGGCAGAGGTAGGCCCGACACAGAAATTGATTAGCCGGCGGATTCCCTTCAAAGTACATCTTTAGACACGCTGCGCTTATCTCCAAACAGCCCAGCTGAAAACACAGAGACAGAGCGGCACAAAGGCCAGAGAGAAAAAGAAAAAAATTCAGCCTCATCTGCAGTTAGATCGTGTAACCGGCAATTTTACCTGTATGATGCATTATTAAAAACTATTGCGAAAGGGCTTAATGTATGGGGAGGTGCACATTTATTTTATGCACGACAAATTAATTCCATGCTGTTTTACAAACTGCCTCCTGTTAATTGTAAAATAATTTCAAGCTCAGCAGCTTTATACTCAGTGATGTGCAGCACTATCGTGGAAGATGATCATGCAGCAGAAATGTTTGTTCTGCAAGCTTTTACATGTGTTGTGAAGAACAATAAGTCAGGCTGGAAGATCAGTGAATAAGTAAAACCTGACAGTAAGGCGTAATGGATTAGTATGTTAGCAAATGTCTTAATACAACAAGAATATTTATGCTTCTCTGGAAAATTGAAGAATACTGCAACGGAACTGTACTGCGGATGAAGACTAATTCAGCATTCACTGACGCTTAAGTCTTCAGGCTAAGCTGCATTTTCACAGAAAACTTGCTGCATGATATAAAGGAGAGAGAACAAATCACATTAAGGAATATCGCTGTGTTTCATTATACAAATATGTTTCCCTTGCCTTAGGACAGCTCAGCCTGTATTAGTGAATATTCATTACTATTCCCTACTGGGAAAATAGCTCGATTAGACGAACTAAAGTTACTCCACGAAAACAGTGACATAATGAAATGAGTCCTCCAGCAGGGAGGTCCTGCCGGCTTTTTTATTACCTTGATTTTCTATATCAATACCTGTAGATACCATCAGCAACAAAGCACTGATGTTAATCAACAAACAACCCACCCAAACGTCCAGGACCTGCTTTATTTTAGAGCTTTAATAATTCAGGAGCTTTCACAGAAATAGCAGGCATTTACTTATAAAATGTAAGCTCCATATCTTCACAGTCAGATGCCAATCTTTTGTTCTAGGAGGCTGCTTGAAGCACCATGTCTTATGCCACAACTCAGCAGTCAGGAGCTCCTCACATCATAAAAAACACTTCCCACAGCAGTTGGAAAGCAAGGTTGCAGGCACCTTCAGAGAATGTGTGTTCTCATTACATTCTTTCAAACAAAGGAATCCAGCCTGTCTGAGTCTGATGCTGACTGTAGGTTAATACACACACTCTACATTTGATGTATTCACTGCTCTACCAATATAAACCTGGTGAGATTGTAAGTGATGCGTGCGCGCGAACAACCTGACATAGTAGTGGTGGATAAGGCCGTAATGATCGACATGGCTATACCAAGTGATAGAAACATCAGGAAGAAATAAAAGAAGAAGCTCAATAGGGCTGAGAGAAGCTAGAGCAGAAGGCGAAGGCACCAGTTGTCCTTGTGGCAATTGGAGCATTTGGTACAGTGACCCCCCCCCCCAAACTGGGTGAGTGACTCCAACAGATACCAGGAGCGACATCTGAGATCTCTGTCCAGAAGAGTGCAGTCCTGGAACAGCAAAGATAATGCACAGGACCTTCAAGCTACAAGCCTCTGGTAGAGGACCTATGCTTGAAGGATAGAAGACCACGATATAGTAGTAGTAATAGTAATTTTGTATTTTGATTCAACTCCATAACTCATACTCAGTAAAATACCTTTCTTTTTCAAAAATTTTTGACAGAGGAACTAGAATGGAAACACATAACATATAACAGAAACACATAACAATGGCACATAACATTTCTTTGTTATGTGCCATGTTTTCATCACATTTAGAAGAAGTAACGGTAGTTTGCCAAGTCATTTTAAGGTAATTTTGCCCCCTCCTGTAGCATTTAGCCTTTCACCAAAAAATACAGATGTGTGTGCAGAAAGTCCAGGGATTCATAAATTACATAAATACACCTATCCAAAATATGTTACTAACAATAGCTACATAAATAGCCTGTTATGAGACAGAATTTAATAAACTTGGTAATCTCTGTTTCTCCAGTTAGGAAATAAACAAGAAGAGTAATATAATTCAGACTAATTTAGCATAAACTAAAGCATAAAACTTTAATACTCAAAACCTAATGCATAAAAAAAGATTAGCACTGCAACCTTTTTTTTCTTTTGTTTATTTCCAACTCATCACCTCGACCCTGGTGGCAAAACGATCATCAAGTAAATTCTTCATCAACAGCTTCGACAGTAACTCCTCGTCCTCTCTCACCTGTAGCCCACCTTCGGAGCACAGGACGCACCACTCCGGATCAATGCTTGAAGTTCGTCCGCCGGTTCCAACCACTGCTGCCCCCTTGATTAAATCGTAGGCTGACTGCAGAGCTCCACAGTCTGCATGTAGGAAATAAACACAGTAAGCTTATTTTCACAACTCTTCATTTACTTAACTAACTGCGTGACAAACCTTTGTTCTCTTTAGCCTTGGCTAGATACTGGCGAATATCTAAGTCCATTTCAGAGCGTTACTTAGCTGACGTTAAACTAATGACAGTTTGCTTCTTTTATTTTAATGCCCCATTTAGCTTCTACTTTCTTGAATACAGCGCAATCCATCGAAAATAGCAAATACTTTCTTGAATTTTACTAGCCAACAGTCAGTGCTTTTAGTTTGGGAGTGTTACTAAGCAACCGGGCTTGAACTACGGTGTACGGATAGGACAAAAAGGCTGGCTTTGGAAGCGCGGTCATTAACATGCCACCTCAGTTAAAAGCACTAACTTGACTTTCACTAGATTCTGTGAAATGCAGAACTGGCACCCTACAAAATATAAAGCAAACACTCTGCCCTAGCTGTCTGCAAGCTCTCAACCTCACTTATCAGAGTCAGTTAACTGGACTTAACTGACCACCACTGACTCAGCACCACCAGTGGTGTTGATACTTTTTGAAGAACTTTAATGACATTAACTTAAAAAATAAAAAAAAAGCCCAAGAATGTGCTTTAGTTTTGGTGAATACAAAAAACAAAACAAAACAAAAAAACAGAGAAGTGCCATAAAACAACAACAAAAAACGTTTATTTATTAGCCATTTGGTTGGTTCCAAAAACCATTACTTGTTAAAATAATCAGTTTTAGAGGCACTAAACAGCACATTTATATCCTTTTACAAACCACAGTTTTGGCCTCTATGGATAGTTTAGGTCTCGCTTTTTGTGACTGGAGTCAATGACGGGAACCACGCCACAGTCTGTGCTGTTGGTGCCTTATGGAGTATTTGATGCAATTATCTGACTATTATATGG
>VUQG01009308.1:8494-19294 GCA_015106755.1 Etia nguti | reverse complement strand
GTGGGAAGAACCTTAAAAAAAAAAAAAAAAAAAAAAGGTTTTTAAGAACCTTAAAAATTTTTTTTTTTTTTTATAGACAACACACACAGGCACAATTGATTTACTGGCAGGGTGATGTTATTGGTATCTGCATTTACGATGCCAATAAATGAAAATCGAAAAAGTAAAGAAGAGATGCGAGAAACACCCTTCAAGCATGTCAGGCGTATTGATACTGCACAGACTGCCCACCAGGGGGCACTCTACAACTCTCCTCATGGCTAGACGTGTTTGAAATGCCACAAAAACAACAACTGAGCAAAGGTGGGCAAAGTGTTAAAAGAACCCGTGAATGGTTTATGTGTCTTAAAAAAAATTAATAAATAAATAAAATAAATAATCGGCCAATATATGATTTTTTTTATTTTATTTTATTTTTTTTTAAACATGGTCAAACATTGGTATTGCTGAGGATAAAACTGGATCTTTTTCCTGATCAATTCCTGGTTAATTTGAGTAAAAACTACTTTTAGATCAAATACAATCACATTACTCAATTTCACATTACCCCCCATATTACTGGTGACTGGCTACAAGTACACTGTGTTCCAACAACACATGCATGTGGGGAAGGCAAAGGAAATCCCCATATCCCCCCCCCCACCCCCAATCCCAACACACAGACACACAGATATACTTGATTTACTCTCAGTCTGTGCATTTTAAGACTGCTTCTTTCCCACATTCACACTAACACAAATGCGCACTGACATGCACGTGCACACGCACAGTAAAGTGTAGATTTACAGCATGTGTGTGGATATTATAGCAGCCAAGGCTCTTTTCCTAGAAATTTCTGGCACAAACTGCCTTTGTCACATTACCTCATGACTTAACACTCTCACTAGCTCAGGCTCTGCTTAATATTACTTTGTGGCCTGAAAATCTCTGTACACACACACACACACACACACCCACACGTGTGCCAGGCACGCCTCCACAGAAAAACCTCAGTTTTTCAGGGTTAAAGCTCTGTACAAGTCTTGTATCAACTGAAATCAACAAGGTCAGATGACTTGGAGTTGGGTAGCCTCTTCGTGAATGAGGTAAGAACCAGAAGAGTCATCATTCTCTGTTTTCAAGTAGCAAACACTCAACTCTCAAAGGCTGTCTTTGTAAGTCTAAAACCCAACTTGTCAATATCCCTTTATGAAAGCTGCTCTTTGTAAACCAGACGGTCATTGTGTTCAGCAGTTGTGAACATGCGGCCTCCTCCATAAACCCCAAAATCCAGAGTGTGAGGGGGGAACAGAAGGAAGGAACACATAACCCAACAGATGTGCACACACACAATGAAAATACACCCTTTTTTAGCCACTCTCTGAGATCCCATAAGCTTACCTGACGGAACAAAAAAACAAGTTTGAACATGCTCAGGCTTTGCTCGAGATGACCTTAAAGCTAATGTATGACCAGGCAGCAGAAAATAATTTTAAAATAACTCCTGGATGCATTTTTGCTGGTTGATGTCACACATTAAGCTGGGGCATGGCACGTGGATTATTTATTCCCCCCCTGCCCCCCCCCTTGTTTCTGCAAACCAGTGGTTTGCAGGTTTAGGTCACAGTGTTGAACCTCTTAATAACCTTGCTAAGTAACTGAGCATGTGAAAAACCCACAACAGCCTTAAGTGATGAAGCGAAGGGGGAGCGGGGTAGGAAGCTTGAGTTGGAGAGCGAGAGCGAGCAGAAGTGCAGGAGGAGAAAATATCAAAGAGCAAAAGTGTGAGAGGGAAACACGAAGACTACGAAAGGTGTCAAAGTAGATATTTTGCCCTCCAGTCAAGGTGTTGCAGAGGCGGCATGGTTCACTCAAGGTCCCCGTCCCCCTCACAGCAGAAGAACCGAAACTTCAGACTGGGGCCAAATGAGCTACAGATTTTTACAAAGGTGGGGAGAAGTTTGCTTTTCTGTTAGCAGTGCAAATCATCCCATTCTATTCTCCATCACAACATGGGCAACTAGATGGATTTAGTGTGTTTGAGTTAATAAAAAGGGGGCTGAGGGATCACTACCAAACTGGTAGTGATGGTAGTAAGTCGACAGGTAGAGTAATCTGGGGGCAAGGTGTGCACAAAGAAGAGGGAGAGGCTATAAGGGGCTGTTAAAAGCTCTCATTGTTGGTGCACATGAGGAATCAGGTTTTCAGCAAAATCCATATATCTGCCACACAGCACAAGTAGGTCAAAACTATTTAGATTTCAGTGGCCTCGTGGGAGTTTCTTTCAGCAGGTTTTAGGTTGTAGTCAAGGGAGATGGAGAGCAAGAAGGACCCAGAGAAACTGCACGATTACAGCAGAGCTACCAGAGGAGACTTGAAACCTGGATTTTAGCATTCAAACACCTTTTAACTTCATGGTTAGCATAGCAAAACTAGGTAGTTACATTTTTTTTTTATCTTGGCCTATAGTTCCCCAAAATGTTGCTCCTTTTAGGGCACTCCCCAAGAGTAATTAAACACTTTTAAATCTGCTTTTATCAAGCTACTTTTAGAGATGTGAGGAAATAGCACAATAAATAATAAAACAACTTTTAGTTCCAGAGTCTAGTTCCTAGTATTGCATGGAGCCCTCCTGGTATCTAAACATATCGTACAGTTCATGTATCCAGTTTCTGAACCACTTACTCAACTTGGGTTTGAGAGGCGGGGTACACCCTGGATAGGTTGCCAATCACAGAGAGAGACAAGCTTACACTCACTTTAGAATCACCAATTAACCCAACAAGTATGTCTCTGGACTGTGGAAGGAAACCAGAGCACCCAGAGGAAGCCAATGCAGGCACAGGAAAACATGAAAATTATATAGTATGTAGTGGAAAATAACTGCCAGCAGCAGTGAATAGATATACGTGTAGATTAGAAGACTTGGGCTAAAAGAAGCTGGTATTTAATTGATCAAAGAACAAATCTGCTTAAAGACTTTTTCATTTATTGTGTCATTTTTTAATGTTTTGCTTTCCAAAAGCAAGATAAAAAGCACACTGTGAGCTAAGCTTATCTCTAACACAGTACAGCACATCCCCGGCTAAACACTGCAGCAACTTGGTGAAGCTGTTCTGCTTGTCAGAACAAAAAGGGCCTCAATTGGGATAAGAATTAAAACCTGATTCCAAATTATACAACCCCTCCAATCTTATCAATTCTTTTTAATCAGTGCATGCGTGCCTTTCTGACAGCTGCACACATAAAACTGACATTTTGCATGCCTGAGTCACATGCTAGCCTTCTTTCTACACTGATGAGACTGACATAAGAAGACAGTTGCATTGTTTCAGATAATCCCACTGGTCTCAAAGAAAAAAACAAAACAAAACCTGCCAACATGGATCCTGAGCCTCTACACCTGGGGTGGAGGGGTGGATGACTGCACCAAAGCCTACAGACGTACTGACTAGTAGTGCCGGTCAAACTAGAACAATACACCCTTCTTTTTTAAAAATAACTCAAAGGCTGAGATTAGGCTGGGGTCATAGAGGAAGAACAACTTGACTAGTGTACACAGAAACACATACCTAAAGTTGAGGCTCCAATTCAATATTTAAAGCCAGAACAAGAAAACATTGCATTTAACAGCAATGTAAGTACAGATACTTGTAGATCTACAGCTCGCTGCTGTACAGCTCAAAAAACATTACAGCCGAAACGCAGATTAAAAACTTTCATTCCTATCAAAACCAAAGATGTCTGAATTTCTTTCTTTTTTTTTTTTTTTTAAAGTGTTGACTTGTACCTCAGTGAGGCACTGTGGATAAAATGTACCCACCAAATGTCATATGATATGACCAGGGAGCCCCAGTGCGGAAGCAGGGAGTCAGCTAAGGAATATTAAATGAATAGAAGGTGGAGAGCAGTGTGAGCAACTGTGACTGAAAACAGGATACAGCAGTTAGAGGAGAGGTCAGCGAAGGGAGGGAAAGACCCTGTGGTACATGCTGTCTCTGTGTCACACTCACTCTCACACACAGCTACCACTTCCACTATGACTAAAAATGAATAAATGGTAAATGGCCTGTATTTGTATAGCGCTTTACTTAGTCCCAAAGGACCCCAAAGCGCTTTACACTACATTCAGTCATCCACCCATTCACACACTGGTGATGGCAAGCTACATTGTAGCCACAGCTGCCCTGGGGCGCACTGACAGAGGCGAGGCTGCCGGACACTGGCGCCACCGGGCCCTCTGACCACCACCAGTAGGCAACATGGGGTTAGTATCTTGCCCAAGGATATTTGGCATGCAGGCTGGAGCAGCCTGGGATCGAACCACCGACCTTCTGGTTAGTGGCTGACCTGCTCTGCCACCTGAGCTACAGCCACCCCTTTAAGCAGTTCTTAAACTGCAGAATAAGCAGTTCTTATCCACGTCCTCCACCCCCAGCATGGATACTTGTGCACACATACGCAAGCGCTCATGGAGTCCAGCCATCCTCTTAAAGACACACCTCTTATCCACCCACACGAGCACAGTCTCTCGATTCACTGTGGCAGTAACTATATCGCAGACCTGGACTCCCCTCCTCTCTCCTACGGAGTCTGATCTTACATAAGCTCCCGTTATGTGAGGACAATAAACCATACCTCCCCAGCATGAGGCTCAATTACATACGGACCTTAGTTGCAATACATTTATGATGAGTTTGCAAAATAGCAGCCATCCCCCCCTCTGTGAGTACGGCAAAGACATTATGGCAATCCAGAAATGTTGTTTTATGCCTTCAGTTGTTGAAGCCATCTGGGAAACATTAAGCTGAGAAAACCATATTCTAAAAATGAGAACAGCATCTTCAGTCTCTAGTATATATAGCCATTGTTTTATTTTAATTACTTGTGAGCAAAACTAAATGGGGGAAGGAAGCTATGGACAAATGTAAGAGTCTTTCCAGTGTATGCTCTATAAAGTCTATAACCCTTTTAAAGATGCAATAAATACTATGTAATGCATGTTTTATGTGCCGGTGTTATTCAGACGCTTGATATTAACACTCAGCATAAGAAAGAAAGTTGACATTACTAATAAAACCATCAAATGAACTGCATGCATAAAACTCATAAATACAAAAGACTGAACTTATGTATATATGTTACACGCATCTAGTACAAATGGATATATTAAGCTGGCTAAGGCCCCAATCAAACCTATCAACGATCACTGGCAACTACTGGTCAGGAAAAATGTGTATTCCCCGATTATAGTCGCAGTGAAACTGACTGCAAACATCTGATTGTTGGGTTTTTGTAATATTGTACCTTTACCTTACAAAATAAAGCGCCTTGCGGCAACTGTTGTTGTGAATTGGCACTATATAAAGAAAACCAAACTTGACAGCCATCGGAAAGCCTGCCTTTTGTTAAAATTAATGACTTATTCCATAGTGGACTTTTCATTTCTGAGCTACCATTAGCTAGTGCTGCTCACTGTTGTTGCTGGGAGAGGAAGAGAAAGCACAGAGGCTAGGCACTAGGGAGAGAGTTTTGTGCAAAAATCCTTCCGAAATACCTCATACAGCAGGCACTCCACAGGGTGAGTCAACCAAGAGAATTGGGAAAGGTCTCACTTTTTAAAACTTATGCTACAGTCTGTTTATTTGGCAATAAAAAAAGCCTAATTTGTGTCTACAAGAAAAAAAAAAAAGTTTAATGAGCATGCATTTTCTTGTTGTGTGACACATGAGTATGGAGAGAAAAACAGTGCAGTAGAAATGGAGAAATTAAGCATGGAAACATTTTTTTTAAAAAGCTAGGGGAGGGAGGTGTGTCAGGCATAGCTAAAATGCCTACTAAAGAGAGGCACAGCAGGTTTCAGTATGCCGCTTCTTCCTCCTCTTTTGTGCTTAACTCAGTTGGTGCAGTAAAGGAATGTCATTCAACACTTCATCTGTACGTGAGCAACTGTCATGTCTCTTCTGTCAGTCAATCAGAGGGGCAGACAGAGTGCTGACCACACCGACAGAGAGCAGTACACTAGCTGCTGTTTTGAATGACTTACAGAGGGAGCGTGAACGCTTACTACGAGACGGAGTGTATGTTTGCTCCTGTCCGAAGGCTCTAAACAGAACAGAGTAATTTAGCCTAAACTTGCACTGCAAAAGAAAGGGGCCATTGCGTGACAACGCACAGTTGGTTGACACGCCCCTTTGTGAGGTCTCTTATCGGCAAAACAGGGGCACAGTGGAAAGACTACTGCTCAGTGTCTGATAGTGCTCGGCTGTCGTAAGAGACCCCCGCTCTTATCACCCTGGGAGTTCGGTCTTCTCACAAGCAAACTATAGGTGCTCCAAAAATCCAGTGCCCAAAGAGTGTGACATTATCACAAACATTAATAATCTTTGAAATGTCACCTGATATTAAAAAAGTGTACTCAAAATAACTGGCCTGTGGTCATTACAACTTAAACAGATCAAGTTAAGAGCTGAATATAAACCTGTGAAGCTCATCTCCCTCTCAGGGTGTGAAATACTTTCAGGTCGGACACACACTGCAGAGATACTGTATGAGATTCATAAAACAAATCTTAAGCTGTATGATCTGGCTTGCTGATTGGGCCTGCTCATATGAGTCAAAAGCTATCATGTATGTCTCATAGTGGCAGCTAAAGTGTTTGGAAGCCCTTTTGATTCCAATAGCAATAATTTGCATTAAAAAAAAAAGTTCCTCTTGATGTCATGAGTGATATCTGTGCAAATGTATTTAGATTATTGTGTGACATACACTCATCAGTATCTAGTGAGATAGTCTCCAATGTCCATTGAGAAATAACATCCATAAATCATTTCTGAATGATTTATGAGTGCCAGTGCCAAAATGTAAACAAAGGATTTTTAAAAAATAAAACAAAATAAAAGCCAGTCACAGAAATGACAGAAGTCATCAAAGCACTTTAAACTTCCTTGAAGTGCAAATTACAAACTGACACTTCAACATACAGCTCGAGAGGAAGAAAAAAAGTAGTGCCAGTGCTCTGCAGGCTGTGTATCCTGTCTGGTCTACATTTCTGGTACATCTCTAAGACTGTAAATGGAAACCACTGAGAGATTTCAGGCTTTGAATCATTTCCGCTCATGTGTGCCATCTACTACTGAGAGAAAGATCATTTCTGGAAGGGATGCAAACTTCACGTACTCCTATTTGTTAGTTTACGAATTAAAATCATGCGCAATTGCGATATCTTTTGTAGATGACATTTCCTTACAAAGAGACTCCTTATGTGACACCACGTGAGTAGAACACAGTACATCACAAATTTAATAGTGTAAATGCCCAAAACTTCTCTATAAACATTTTCAGTGAGCAGTACCTGGCGGGGTTAATTGTAGCAATGCTCCCCAAAAAATAAATTTAAAAAATAAAATAGAATACTCTTCATTATGTTTGTATCAGAAAGTATTTTCTAAAACAGGACCTGACTAATATAATTTGCTGCACATGTCCAGTGCAGCCACAGTTAGTGTTCGGTTAGCCTCAGGCTGAGCTAACCTTACACATAGTAGCAACCAGCAAAACATCTGTGAGGTTTGCAGCCAAGGCCATCACCTCACACACTGTCCTAGAGGGTGATAGCTAAAGAGGGAGTAAAAGCTGGAGACCCGCACGTACACCGACACCCTTACACACAAGGAGTCACAGAGTCACTGTGATACAGGAGCCATGTGTATTTAACAAGTTTAACAAGCTGTTGCTTGTGCTGGGGAAGTGTGCTACACTCCACTGACTGCTTTAGGCCCCAATATTAAAACAACAAAACATTATATTTCCTTCCTGTGCGCCACTACTCTCTTCCTCGTCATACTCCCCTCCTCAATACCTCCCTGAAACTACGGGGAAAACCCTGTCCATATTAACAAGCACACAGTGCTGCTGTTTGTTACGGCTTTTCATCTTCCTGTAAATTTCTAAACGTGTGACAAACTTCTCCCCTGCTGTGCACTAAATTAAGCATGTTTAGACCTTGCATGGTCATTGTGATTGTTTGAGCTGTGTGCATTATGGGTAGTTTTACAGAGGATCAGCAGAAGCTTAACAGGGATAGGGATATTAATATAAAGACTTGGAAATATATTACCTGTCCTCCTCCCCGTCGACAGGTATGTGGATTGCAAATATGCTGTTGACAGTCGGAGTGGTGAGCTGCAGGCTCTCAGGCATGAAGGGCTTCGCTGGTTCCTTCACAGAGACAATTGGAGACTGTGCGTTGATGATTCCATCTGACTTCCTCCCACCACCAACTTCCACCTGACCAAATGCAGTCATTGGGAAGCCCTGTGGCCCCAAAGCCCCTGCAGTCTTGCTGTGGGCTATGTGACCTGGAGGCAAACTCGGGGTTGTCACATTTGGCTTTGCTGCACTGGAGGCACTGGGCACAGCAGTGAGCACAGTGGGGGGCACACTGGAACTCACTGCGATGGCAGGCACATTTTGTACACCAGAGGATGGAGGGTGGCCGTGGGGTTGAGGCTGTCCAGCGGTGGCATAAAGATTCACAGTCTGCTGCTTCAGAGTGGATCCACCAACCAATACGGGGCCTCCGGCAGCTCCCATCCCTACAGTCTGCTGCTGCAAGACAGTTGGAGCTGGCTGTCCAGCAGGTAGAAGTACTCCTCCTCCTGCTGCTCCAGTAACATCTCCAACTTGACTTGGCACAGACACCCCTCCCGAGGCTGTAGGCATCACTGAAGCGGGTCCTTGTCCCTGGCTGGACACTGGGAGGGGCTGGCCTGAGGCAATCCCTGGTGGCAAGGATGCAGAGTGGTGCTGCTGATAGTACTCTGCCTGGTTCTGCATCAGTCCAGGTGATTGGCTGGTCAGGTGCTGGCCCACAGGAAGCTGTTGTTGCTGCTGCTGCTGCTGCTGAGGAGGGTAAGGACTTGGTTGGGCAGAGGGAGGCATGATGGGGGACTTCTGTATGAGGACACCGGACTGAGGTGGGCCATTTTGCTCGACAGGCAGCAGGTTCTGGGGAACAAGAGGCTGCAGACCTGCCACTGCTGGCTGAGCCGGAACAGCCGTAGGCCTGGAGAAAGAACTGTGCGTGACCGACCCACTCACACCTTGTTGGCGAGCGCTGTAATTTTGATGGTGGATTTGCTGCTGCGGTGGCTGTGTCTCCACCGAGTGCACACGACTAGAAGAGAGAGAAGAGTCTGCCATGGAGCCCAAGCCATGACTCGAGTGCGTTGTTGAGGTTGCTGCAGATCCTCCTGTAAGCCCGAGCCCACTGTCTCTGTCTGCAGCAGGGTCCAGTGTTGTGTTGGCATGTCTCATGCTATCCACAGTCCGACCAACAACAGAGCTCTCAGAGTCCTTTTCATAAAACTCCGTGCACGTCCACCTGCCTCGCCGAAACGGTTCTCCAGTACCATGATCAAGTTTAATGACCCTGAACCGCGAGGAGCAACTCACCGTGGAGGTGGCAGGAGGTGGAGCTGAACTGGGTACTGCAGCAGGTTGGGATGTGTTCACTGACGCACTCGCTGGCCCAGCGCTGGTTGCAGAAGCAGGCTGCTGCTGCATTGGCCCAGCCTGAGTGATAAGGGGTAAACCAGCCCCAGCGCCAATCCCCGGTGCTTGCTGACCACCTTGACTCGAACCAGACACTCCCACTTTTCTGAACTCCCCAGAGGGATTGCTTGACAGCGTTGACAGCTGACTGGCATGAGGTACGCTTGATGGTGGCATCACACCGACCGCCTCTGGCTCCACAACATTATTCAGGGCTTCTTCGGATGAACTTATGTCACACGCAGGCTCATAATCAGCCCGTGGCATGTCGTAGATTTCCGACGACACGTCCTCAGTCCGTGACTCGTCTGGATCGTCCAGACTCTCCGTGTCGTCGGCGGCACCTACAGCCGCCACCTGGGCCTGAGTCACACTTGTGATCTGAAAGCAGCTCTTTTTCTTGGCCGGCATTTTCGACATATTGACAGCCTGAATCCAAGTCCCGTATGGCTATGTTTATCCTCAGTCAAAAAGGGGCGAGCTGGCTGCAGCTTTTAAAAAGCTTAGAGCATAATAAGCAGCAGACCTGGAGCTAATTTTTTTTAGCCTACCTAACTGTAATCAAGATGTATCTGCGCCATCCTCTTCCTCTCTCGGACTCCTGTTGCGTTTCAAGAGCTCATAACGCAATGCCACACTTCGTGTCGTCTTGTCCAGCAGCAGGGATTCAGACACGGTTACCAGCAGCCCGTGCGGTGACCGATCCGCGGCGTTCGGCCCGCTAATGTCCCGGTTGTCCAGTTGTCGAACGGCCGTTGTCGCAGAGTGGGCTGCCCAGCTGCAGGGGCTACTTTAAGCTGAGGAGGGCCCGTAGCCCTCCACTCACTGAGCTAGCTAACAATTCAAGCCAACTGGCTGCTGCACACTCCCCCTACGTCGGAACAAGTATGTGAGACATCCTCCCGAAAGCGGCGCTGCGTAGCCTCTCGCTTCACCAGCTCAAAGTCATTCGTTGTCGACACTCGCTTCGCCGCTGACTACGGTCGAGGGCGAAAAGGGCTCTTAAATATGACGGGTTAATAAAAAACAAATGATATTCTAAACAGCGTCTACAGTTGCCTCCCTCACTCAGTCACTCTTGACAAGATGGCTATGTTGTGTGCGACCGCGCTGCATCGTGGGTAGGTAGTGCGCGCAAAAGACGTTTACGTACCAGGCTTTTGAGAATCTCTCCTAATGGTGCCTTCACGGGCCTTCGGAAAAAACGAATACGTTCACAACTGCACGCACAGAAAAAAAAAAAAAAAAAAAGAAGATGGGATTTTT
>VUQG01009303.1:34372-49679 GCA_015106755.1 Etia nguti | reverse complement strand
TAGGCTGGGTCACTTTAAAGCTTTTTTTTTTTTTTTAATCATTTTTTGCCCAATATTTTCTATTGAATTGTAAAAAAAATTAAAAAAATAAAACCAAAGCTGCTCCCTCTGTGGACCTCACTTCGTGTCAGTGTAAACCTTCCAGCTGTGTTTTAAGGACGTTGTGGACAAATGAATAACAAGTATACTCTAAGAATAACTTATGTTGAGCAGTCAAGTTAGAGGTTCAAGGCTGAGATGTTGTGGGCATGTACAGAGGAGGACAGTGGATGTACTGGGGAAAGGATGTTGAAGATGGAGCCGCCAGGCAGGAGGAAAAGACACCACAGAGAAAATGTAGTGAAGGAGGACATGAAGAGGGTTGATGTGACAGAGGAAGATGCTAGAGATGGGGTGAGACAGAGGCAGATGAGCCGCTGTGGCGACCCCTAAAGGGAGAGGCTGAAAGCTAAAACCTCTGTATTGTTTTTGTCAACATACAAGAAAATTGCAAATGTAAAATATGTGCGCTCCTGGTTAGAAATCAGTAGGGAAATTTGGCTTTTGTATTATGTGATCTCACCTTCTTGCTGTTGATGACGAGCCGCAAGTCAGTAGAAAGCTGACTAAAAGGCAAGGCGGACTTAAAGCGAGATGAGCTAAAACAACTGATTTCAGGTAATAGATGATTAGAGGGCTGCTCCGAGGCTGAAGATTACCTAAGATTATTTTGAACAGTGAATCATGGAACCCTAATCTAGCTGGAGCTGGAAATGAGCATAATAAAATCCTTTAATGAAAGAAAAATGTTGACTTAAAAGTTTTACAACTAGTTCTCCAAAGTCACTCAGAATGAGGAAATTGTTCACGTGTGAAGGCTTTCTTGTGGGGGTGGGGGGTTGCCTGTGATTAATAGATTGACTCTACAATGGTTTCCCCATAATTTCAGGCATTAGGTGAGGATTTTTAATGACAAATAAGCAGCATTCAATTAATTACACAATCTCAAAGGGGATTTATGGAAGAAACAATCAGTGCGGGGCAAAGGGGGGAGAAGAAGCTATTTTTCATCGAGACAGACTGCCGTGAACCTCGGGTTAAGAGAGCTTTCTGCGCCTTCACCTTCCTCCTCCCATATTTCGTTCCAACATTCATCATCGCAGGAGTTTTAAAGAACACACAGGATAGTATTTCACAACCAATTCCTTTTTTTCACTGCTTTAGGCCACAGTGGGAAAATAAAAGTTTTAGTGGATAGTCGATGGTCCCTCGTTGTCCGCCCTGGGGTTTAAGCAGTTTTCTCAAAGAGACTGTATTTGTTCAGCAAATTACTGAACTACCTTTTAGAGGCACCAAGCTGGAGAGACTTAATGCCACTTTGTGTCAGAGTGGGAATGTTCCTCCTAAAACTCTATTACAGCAAATTGAAATTAGCGGTTTGAGCCAACTGTGGCACATTCGCCGTAATATTCATTAGCGTGCTCGGTACCTGTTGAATCGACTAATAAACTAGGCTGAAGCATATTTTCCTCAGCCAAGCCAGGATTCAGGAGAAGCTGTTTTTACCGCACAAAATGAAACATGAAGGAACAACTGCAGAAACATTTTTTGTTTTTGTTAAATTGACTGACATTCCTCGTGTGGTTTTCTTCACCTCACATCAGATGATTCGTTAATGCCAAACATGAGGCTTTGGCACATACAGCGCTCCAGTATTCCTACAGACGCATGCAGATATACGTCCAAAACGAGAGGCACCGCTCTCTGATCTTGAATGCTAAACACGCAAATGTATCTTCATTTGAGATAAATGAGTCATGGGCTTTCATGGAAAACACGAACCCTCGGGCTCTTTGCTAGATACAAAAGGATTAGATCTGACATGCAGGTCCTGCACGGACGCATTTGCAAACCTGAAGTAGAAAGCAGCAACCTCTTGCCACTTAAGATTTTCCCAAACCGGCTGATCTAAGGCTTTTGGACATACAGAAGTACGACCCCAGACTTAAGTTTCCAATGTGCTCTCATGTTTGAAAAGTCTCTTCCAGTCTAGACAATCATAAACCTACGTGCCGTATTTTAAACAATTTTAAGGTTGACTCAGAGTTCAGTAGCCTGAATCCTTTAAAGAGCAACACAGGAAGGAGAATTTCAGTATTATCCCCCTTCTACACAGCAGCGTGTGCTCTATTAGACACTAGTGCTGAGCATTTTGTTTTCCATTATTGGATTACTTAAGCAATATCTACCCAATGCAGGTGCCAGGAGGCTTATTTGGTAAATCAGGCTCAAAGGAAGCTCTAGAGTGAAAAAAACCTAATCTTATTTAGACTGGACAACATATGTGCCAAGCAGCACTGGGATGTATCAACGAGATAAATACTGGCTCTAAATTCTCTGAGGGCATTTGGGGAGAATTTAGACGTCTCGATTCGTAATTTCTTAAGAATTGCAACGCAGCGCGCATGTATGTTTATACTCTGCGTGCTTGTCAGACTTGTTGCTTTAATAGCTGGACCTGCCACTCATGAATGTTACTTTATGCTCCCAGTGTCAGGGGTCATCACTTTCACTTGCATCTCAACTATTCCAAGTATTCTACCCAAGGCAGTGCCAGCCCATTTATATGCTGAAAGCAATCTTAAGGCATTAGTGGAGTATTTTTATTTTTTAACTCTGCAAAGCCTCAACAATGAAAAAAATGCCTGAAAATTCATTCAGTATTCATTTAAGAGTTTGTATAATTTTTGCTACATCTGGCATTTTTGCGCAATTTATTGCTCACAGTTTAGCTTTAAAAAACATGCTTAAAAAATATGATTCAAATCTCAAATATGATTCAGTTGGCGGTATAGGGTTAAATATTGTTTCATGCCACCTGCTAGCATGGTATCCTAAAGTAGAAAAAAGATTTTAAGGAATATTTAAGAGGTTCTAACGTAGCTCAGTTATCAAAAATTAATGTGGGGACACGTTTCACCTCTGCCCAAAGTTAATGGGCAGAATGATGGATGGTGTGTTGAGCTAAGCAACTATGTCCAACTTCGAGATTGAGGTTGTTCAACCAAGCTGTAGGTAGCTGATAAAGCAAAGGGTGGGCTCAGATTCAGGACCTGTCACTCATTAGGAGCTGGATTGTAAAGTGCATCTTTTTTTTTTTAACCACAGTATAAAGTGTACCTTGTAAACAGAGCAAGGAAATCAACTGCGATGTGGGTGAAAGTGGTGAAACATTAGAGCGGAGGGGAGGGAGAGAAGAATGGAACAGATGCCGTCATAGAATTGGCACAAAATGAAATTGCTGCCTTCTTTTGTTAATCAAGAGCTCTTACGTTTGGTTGAGTAATTTTGTTTGTGTGAAAACAAAAGCATAATTAACAGTTCCCTCTCCATGCCAAAGGGAGAAAAAATGAATATGTCAGTGGAACAGGAGCCGAACAGAACATTTTATTGAGGAGGATTTAGGTCGTCTCTCTAGCGTTTTTAGAGAAGCGTGAACAAATCATACAGGTCACCGTTACGAAATCAACAACATTGTTCTTTTATAAAACCCTCTTTTATTTTGCTTTCTTTAAACATTAAGAGCATTAGCACAAATAATGTTTAGGCAAAAACAAAATTAACCAAAATTTTAAGAAGTTAAATAAAAATTCGAACAATCTCAAGCCTGGTGTGTTATAGCAACTCTGCCTCTTAATAATTAAAGTTATTTGCTATTCATCCTTTTTTCATTTTACATACTTCATTTAAATTCCTTTGTCCTTTCTCTTAAACTGTGTACATAGAGTTCTTTTAGAAAACCCAAATCAGTCGAGGCAGGCTAATGTGTTAGCAAGCCATGAAACAAGTCATTTCCAAACACTGCTCTTGTATTGAGTAAAATCACTGTATGATTAATATGATTAGCACTCTAACTATCCTAAATTCTCTGATCTTCTTTCTCACTTCTTTTGGATTTTGGAGCATTGAAACAGCTTTTTAATCAGTGTCCCTCAACTTCAAATTATATGCTATGGTGTGGTGGGAAAAATGGTTTGGGCTCAGACTGCTGAGAAAAATAAGCAGTACTGTCACACTCAACATGGTTGATGTTTTGTGGCTTCTTTTCTTTTCTGCTAGTCTCATCTTGGGAGGGGTAGCGAGGATCAGATGGATTTCCTGAATTGGGCAAAAATCATCTTTGGGACGATGATAAGAAGTGGTGTAAATAGTTAAAGACGTCGGCCTGACCCAAATTCCTGCACGTTCATAATCGAGAATGTTTTGCGAAGAGGGGATACCAAAACACAGACTCCCATGCTGCCACAGTAAGTGACCTGTGACAGCCTCTTTGAGGAGATTGTATCCACTCAAATACGTCCAACAAATATACCTTATTATGTCCTCGGGGGATTTTCCCCGAAGAATAACCTCAACCACGAGGGTGAAAAGTCTTGTTCCGCTTGGGGAGAAAAGGGGTCGGACCAAATCCAATCCTTGTGCAGCAACCACAGAACTAAAGCCAGAATGTGACTGGAAAGGTTTATGTTTTTATGGCTTTACTTGGAAAGTCCGGTGCAACAAAGGCTTATTTTCTTCTCGGATTCCTTCATCGGGTATTTTTGGAGCCAGCTGTGATTTGCCAAATGTGATTTCAGTGTCACAAAAGAGCATCCATAACTCACACGATCTGGGGAATTTTTTTTTTTTTTTTAAACTTGCACTTCATTTCACAACCATTGTGTGCTACTTCATGGTTATTTTTAGAACGGTGCGTAGCTTCTTGACATCTCTAGTCCACTGTGTGACTATCAAGATTTACCACATATAAATTGTCACACTTACTTTGCTTAAAGCTGCGAAGCTGTTAGCTTAACTAAATGCGATGCCGGGCAACACCGGCACACTGCAGCGTTGCTTTGTTAAAAAACCTGTGCTGTGTGCACAGCTTGACATTCACCGGATAAATGAAAGTGATAGCGAAGACACGGTTGAACGTCTGCTGATCCTGTGTAGGTGCTGAGCAGGAGAAACAAACAGGCTTTTCATTTTGATGTCTGAACCCAGTGTCACACAGCTGTCAACATGTAAGTGCGTGCCAAATTTAAGCAGTGATTCTGGCCTTATGTGCAGGTCCCCATGCCTCCCTTATGAATTTGTATCCATAGATCTAACCACGTTAGTTTCCTAAGACATTGTAAACGTCGCCTTGTACAGCTACCTCTGTGTTGCATCAACTAAAGTACACTTGTGAGTAAACGGTACCTCTATCAGTTCAGACTCCACCAAGTCTATTTAATTAAATCCTGAAAAGAAAAGGATTTTTGTCACTCTGGTCACTAAATCTTTTAAGTTGCAACTGAAAAATGACACAAAAAAAATTTGGAATTTATTGCTGCACTGAAGCAACACTTTAGAAACTTTAATGGCCCCTGTTGTCATACAAGGAAAATGTGATTTCACTTACGCTCGTATTTTGTATGAGTGATCAATAGATATAATCTGCTAATGGGGTAAGTTTATGTCCAATGGCCTTATGTCTTCTGCAAAAATCTGCTCACTGAGGTACTTTTTGAGCCAATGTCCTTTTTATACTCATCCAATACTTGGCACCACACGCTCGTATGGCCTGATAGCCTGGCAGTGGCTAATGTGTGCAAATTGTCATTGGGAGTCTTTTTATATCAAGCACCAGTGCTCAGCACTTCTTTAGAAGGTGACTTCAGCATTTCTCTCCCTTCCATCTCATTTAGGTTGTAGATCCATTGTTGAATATACAGTATGGGTCTGTAAAGCAGGAGCTGCCCTTGTCTTAGGGTGTCCTTGAGATTGCAGTCCGGAGCCAGGTAGAATAAGCGAGCGAGAAAAATTATGTAAAAACCATTCCACTTTTTTTCTTTTTACCTGTTAATTTCACCCTTCACGTTTGACTTTCATTTATTGCACGGAGTAGCTTAGCGCCGTTTTCATGGCACCTAGGACATAATGTATTCACCCCAGCCTACACACTGAACTACAAATGCAAGCGCCCCAAACTTTTCCAGTTTCCCCTCCTGACAGGATGCACTTCAGACCTTTTAAGTGGCACTGAAACAGCTCCTTACTGACAATCTCTGCAAGTCGAAAAAACTGCGAACCACTTGGCCTCTGCTTGACTAATTATTTCAGTCTTTACCTCTAATGCCTTGTCAATAACCCACGTTCTTCAAAAATGTGCAACATGTGCGATTAAACAGCAATTAATGTGATTTCATTTTGCTCTCTTAGCCTTATAAGGAGAACGCTGCAGCAGCTCGCTTGACATGAGTTGTTAATCACAGCAGCAGCTTCCAATTGTGTTCAATTTCCCCTTCCTTTATTTATTATCACAATGGTAATTCACTTCACTATGAAATAAATGAGGGTAGAGCTAAGAGTTACAAGCGGCTTGAGAATATGAATGTAGTTGCGTTTGTTGTATCTAAAGTTTGGGATCTATGAGAGGAAAGTTTTCAGATAGCTCACTGTCGATGTCATGACTTTGTGACCATTCTTGATGAGCACGGGTTCACGAGGCAGCTGTAAATTACATTTCTGGCCAAAGTAGGAATGCATGCACGAGGCCAGAACTATTTGTAACAAATCATTAATTCTGTCTGGACGCATACCGGCTGACTGCACTAAAAATATGGTTTAGCGAAATGTAACACTCATTTAGATAATATGGGTTTGGCAAAAGTGCACGCTGTTCACTTGACCCCACATTTTTTTTTTCCCCTCACACAATTCTTCTGCGTGATACTGTAGTTAATCAGTAGGCTGAATCAGGCGTAAGGCTGTGATTCCACATGATTTTGCAGGGTATATCACTTACAGTTTAAAATGAAATGTCCCCCGCCCCTCTTTTGCAGTCCTTAAAGCTGCAGCATGAGAACAATTTTAACATCTTGCAGGATAGCTAAATTATGATCTCTTGAGCACTTTGTTTTAGAATACATTGCAATTTCACAAGCGTTGCATTTTAGTTCGCATGGATTGTCACATCCAATTACTATATTCAACACGCATCCCTGCTCCTAGGCTTGCCTCTGGCTATTGTGTTTGATCAGGTATACTTTGGACTCACTGTAGAATCAACTAATTGTCTGTTCGACCTTGAACAGGCTGGAGGGAGCCTGGACAGGAGCTACCATGTACAATTAATTCATTTCCCCTCCCTCCGTGTCTTTCTCCATTTGAATGAGCAGTGCACTTTCTCACATTAAACTGCTCTTTCATTCCTTGATAGTTGTTAACCTAGAGCTTTTATTGGAGCTAAGTGATTGGGACCAAATTTGTGCATAGACTTCAAGTACTGCGCCTTTTTGCAGAATCAATAGTTACACATATGTGACCATTCTTTCCATTTTTATGTTGACGTTTTGTCAAACTCACACAGAATTACCGATATATATTTATGGGAATGATACCTGAGATTTGTAACACCTGTTTGCATCTTCTTAACACTTCAGACTGAGTCAGTGTTTAATTTGTAGACCTGTTTTTTCTAAGGTGATATATGCTGATGGAGGATGTTAATAGTTCTTGAAGACTATTAAATGAACATTAAAAAACAATAGACTGAACATCAATCATGTAGCCACCCTCAGTGGGTTATGAATCATGGCAAAAACAAGTTCCCAAGGGAAAAAGAATAATATTTGAATAATTTCTAAGTGCTTTATCCAAAAATCAGCCCTGTTCTTTTCCTTGTATACTTTTGTAGTTTATTTACGATGTAAATTAAATAAGGCCACTGTTTGACGGAGGCGATTTGACTAAGTGCTTGCTGTTTTTATGAGCATCAGTTCTGTGCCAACAACAAGCAGACACAATGCCAGATAACTTCAAAAGTTTAACAAGAGTAAAGCCAGAGCATCTTTCATTACCTTAATGGACGCTGGACATGATAAAGATAACATATGCTCTCGGCAGCCACAAAATTAAAACCGCTGACAGGTAAAGTGAATAACCCTACAATGCAGCTTCCTGCTGGGAATCCTCATTTCCCTGCATTTAACTGCATGGTACGCCACATAGCTTAACTATATACCAATTTCAGCATCACGCCCTGATGGGCCTCCTGACAGCAGAACAAGGTGCTCAAGGTTTTGACCCAGCCTCCAAACGCCCCAGATCCCAATCCACACAAGCATCAATGGGATATGCCAGAAAAGCCCAATTAACCCCCCCACCCAGAGAACCCAAAGGATTTGGAGTCATTGTTCCAGTTCCAGAAACCAGATGCCACCCATGTCTGTGCCCTGACAAGATGTCCTGTATGTCTAAAAGCACATATTGGCAAAGAAAACAGCACTTTTAAAAGGAGTGAGTGCACTCCATAGGCTTGGAAATGATCAAAACCATTTAAAAAGCCTATAGTTATCAATTTTCAAAGATGCAGCAAGCTTTACCTTACACATCAGTTCAGTCGGGGACACAGAGTTGCATTGGAAAACTTTTGCAGCACAGTCTGAAATCACTCATTTGCAATACTGTGTATTTCTGAGAAGATTTATCCATGGCGGTGGCTTCTCATGCCAGATACCCAAAAGCATTGTTGGAAGGCAGCCATAATTGTCGTTTGGCTGTGCTGCAGACTATGGCATCTCAAAGCTGTTTCTAGTCTGATGTCGCCTCATGAAAATTTAATGAAGAAATAGTTTCCAAAAAGGTGCCGTTTACGAAAGCAACAGAAGACACTAATTAGCGATATCACAGCAGGGAAAGCAAAACTTAAAGATGTACATAAACCTCATTGGCAGTCACAGTAAGCAGGTTAAGACTTAGCCAACGTTGTAGAGTGGCAGATATTTTGCATATGGGGGATCTTGCGGTGTAGACAGTGTTTGAATCTGCAGCCTCTCAGAGATCATCACTTGCTTCAAAGTGAAAATACTTCCTCTTGAGAGCTGTGAGCTTCAGACAAAACTGCTCTGGGCTTTGATTTCTTTGTTTTGCTAAAAGAACATGGTTGGGGGCAAAAGTGCAGCGTGAGTTATTTTCTTTCACTTCTCAAACGGCAGCAAGATGTTGCTCGCCCTTGTTCAATCAGAAAGTTGAGACGCGCGCGGGAACAAGACAGCTTTTACAACAAGCCAAAGCCACCTGCCGTCACCAAAGGACATCAAAGCTCTGCTGCACGTGTAGCCACTGAAGTGCCATCCTTTCCCCCAGGAAAAGAAAGAGTGGCATTTATATGCCGTGGATGGATTAGATTATTATCGCTCTCATATCTACTACTCTCAGGAGATATTTAACTTAGCTTACATTAGCTTAGCATAAAGACTCAAAACATATAATTGATACCTATTTTTATTCTACCCCAAGCTACCTAAGCTACCTATTATAAAATTCTTTCCTTATTCTTCATATATTTCCTTAAGGTGAGCTTTATTTACAGTAGCTGCCAGTCAACTTTTTACGCTAAGCTAACTAGCTGCTAGTTGTAGTGGACAGAAATGAGTAGTGTTGATTGTAGCATATTTCTCATTCAAAAACGCCGATACATAAACAAACTATTCCTTTAAATCCTCAAGATTTTCTTTTTTAATTCTCCAATTATATCTTTCCCCTCCCTAGCACAAGGTTTGATGCTATGCTCAGTTCTGATATATGACACAATGTCTTTATAACCTATTTCCAGAGGACCAGCTGCCCCCTGGTTTCCCCACCATAGACATGGGCCCACAGTTGAAAGTGGTGGAGCGAACACGCACTGCCACCATGCTCTGTGCTGCCAGCGGCAACCCAGACCCAGACATCTCTTGGTTCAAAGACTTCCTCCCTGTCAACACCAGCAACAACAATGGGCGCATTAAACAGCTCAGATCAGGTAGGTTTCCTCTGCTGAAAATCTAATTACCGGACAGGGAAGTCTTCTTTCTTGTTTTCTTCTATCTGATCTGCTCCCCCTATTGTATCCTCTGTTCTTTCATCCACTTCTTCCTCCCATAATTTAACTTCTCATTTGGCTTTTAATTTTGTAGGTAATGGCATTGTTTCTACTATTTCCTGTCTTCTACTTTATGTACACCCTGGTGTGTTGTGTCCGTTTGTGTGTCTCCCTTTGTCTTCCAGTGTTGTCATGGGCTGTTGGGATTGTTCCCCCTCCCTCTGTGTTTGCTGGCTTCTGCCCCAACTTCTGCCCTCATTGCTCACTGCTGTGACTTTTTTACAATGAATTCTTTTGCTGTTTTCTGTTGATTTCCTTCCCACTGCATTGGTGCAGAATTTTTTAGAACCATTTTCTTCATGTTCTTATGTCTTTTCTTTTAACAATTAATATTCAACATTCGGCTTCATTCAGAATCTGCAACGGAGTGCGCATACTTTTAAAACAGGAAAACACGCCCCCCCCCCCCAAAAATTTACTTCTGTCTAAATTTTACTTTCCAAAAGGTACCTTAAACTAATTTTGGTAGATATTTGCTGTGTTTAAGGCCTTTTAGGTTTGAGAAGTAGATTTAATTTTGGAGACTAATCAGCCACAGTAGTGCGTAAAACTTCGTAAAGCTTTTCCCTCTCCCCCCACCCCCTTGATTCATTGACTTTACAGTCCCTGCTTTAATGTTTAGATGCCAGCTTTGCTTTTTTTTTGCCTGTGACACACCCCAATATACTCATTATATACTCAAGTTTGATTTTAATATCGCAATATAGAAATTATACATACATACATATAGCCTGCAACTTTATTTAGCAGCTAATGACAGCGCATTAGCTTAACTACTTAAATTTTAAGTCTTGTGTGTTTGACCCCCTGTCTTCACAGATTTCACAGCTGTCCTTTGTTAAATCATCGTGTTAACCTTACTTCCTTGCTGACTTGTTTTCAACAGAACTGTGTAGCATTAATCCTTTTTGCTAACGTGCGACTTAGAGTTTATAAAGCATTAACGAAACCTTGTTAACTAAACTTACCTAAAGAATATAATCATATTCTTATGCTGTCTTTCTTCTCTCTATATTTTTAAATCTACAGAATCCTTTGGTAAGTGCTTAGCTCTAAAGCACACATCACCTCCACTAATTTCCATGTTCCAACAACTATTAAAATGCATGGCATGCATTTTACTAACAGATAGTTTAGTCTCAGGGCTACTACTAGAGGCACATACACTCTTCCCTCACCCCACGGTGTTTTAAGTGTCCTGTCACTGCCAGCTGTAGCATCACCTAATCTGGAGGTTATCCAAAGTTTAGCTTAGTATTGTCATATACTGACCTGGATAATGATCTGTCCTCACATGTTTGTAACTCACTTACTGACCCACCACTTACTCACTTAATCTTTTAACACCAGCACATCTTAGGTATGGAAATTTGAAGAACCTTTAGAGAGGTGACCAGCTCTTCTTAGCTCAGGTCAAGCAAAGGGATCACATTTTTTTTTCTTTAAGTATCTCTGCTCTCAATATTACACACAAAGTCCTGAAAGTCTTTCCCTTCAGTAGATGGTCTTCAGAAGCCATTGCCACCTCCAAAATGGCACCTCCCCGTGGTACACCAATGTATCTCTCTGACCAGTGATTTTTCTATGATGAATCCTGTCTTTCTTTGCCAGTAGAGTACAGAAAAAAAAAAAAGTTCTTATTCTCTTTCTCTCTCCTTTCTCTTTTCCTGTAGTACCTTTATTTACGTACCCTGTTAAATCTAATTTGATTCTTCTTCCAAAGCCCCCAGCCTCTATCTACACGTACTAATGCTTCTTCTTTCTAATCTTATTTGCATTCATATTATCCACCCAGGTGGTACACCAATAAGAGGTAAGAGTGCTGAACTGACGTTCACAGAATGAAAATAATACAAATTCATTCTTGCTGTCAATCCATCCATTCACTTGAATCACCTCCATTTCTGTCCTGTTTACCAAGACCGAATCCCATTTCGTTCATATGGACCTTCCTTCTTATTTGTCCTGTTTCGTTGACTACGTTCGTATTTCATCTTTCTGTCTACGCTTTATTTACTCCTTTGTGTTCTCGTTTTAAGAGCCCGTTTAGCTCAGTTGCGATATGCTTGCCCTGGCTCGAATAAGCATATCCAATGACAATTATTTTTTAAACTCTATTTTTTACGTTTCATTTTTGTTTTCTTTTTGGCCATAGCGAATCATGTGTCCCTCTTTTTGTCCAACTAAAACAACCAAGCATTTTTCCCCCTTAGCTGTTCTTGTTCAGCACTAAAAATATGCACAGATGCTGTGGAATCACGCAGGCATGCTGACGACAACATTGCCTCTCCTCTGCTTTTTTCTCCCAAAGAATTCTTTCTATCTTTGCAAACTATTTTTTTTTCCATTTCTTCTATTTGCTTTCCTCTCCTGTACCTCTACAAAAAAGCCCAAACAACCACTTTTTTGATAAAGTTTCTACGGTGCTTTTTTTCTCTTTCACCTATTTTTCTTACTTTTCTTGGGTTTGGAGACTATTTTACTTTTTGACTTTTTTTCTTCAGGGTTTGGGAAGGCAAACAAGTAGAGTCTGGCGAGGACCCGATTGGCTCATTTTTGCCGTGTGACATGGAGCCGGAGAGTTGTTGATGCATAAAGCCATTTTTCCCTGGGTCATGTGACACCACACTGCTGATCCCATTGGTGGATTTTTATGGGTGTCTTTTGTAGCTTTCACAAGCTAAAGCAGTGGCTGGTTACCTTCTTGTCGGCTCAGGCCGGTATTTTGAATTTTGTCTTCTAATACAATTGCATTTTATTTTTCAGCTAAGGGTTGTCAGAAGGTTGTAAGTTGTGTCGACATACATTTCTTCGCTAAGATTTGCATGTCAAAACTTTTGTTACAGAGGGTTATATGGTGCTTTTGCCTTGCATAATACGTTCAATTACATTTTTTCCAGATGTCTGAGCAGCATTTTTCAATTTTTTGGTACGAGCTGCATTTTTTTTTGAAAAGTCACTTCACGTAAATGAAGTCCCAAATTATTCTGCAGGCAGAATAATACACCTGATTTGTGATTGAATATGCTAAAATTCATACCTAAATTTCTTTTGTTCAATTGTCTTCCCTTGTTATGCTGCTTTATTATACTGTAAACCTCTTTTGTTTGATCCATGTTTCCCTGAAGTAGTATCACTCATCCCCATATTGACCAGTCCAGTGATATGTTGTACATTGACGGGCTTGCCCCTATTTTTCAAAGTGACATTTTTTTTTTCCATTGGCGTTAGGATGAGTGTCTTGTTAGACCCTATAGGTAAAAAGGCTTTTCTTTTTTTTTTTATAAGAGATCATCAAGAGGGTAAATATATTAGCGACTGACTTTGGTGTTATTTTTCTTTTTTTTCCCTTTGGATTTGGTTGACAATGTGTTTTTCTTTTTCTTTCTTTTCTCATGTTGCAACTTTAGGCTTCTTGAAGGAAACTATTTGTATCGCAGTGTTTTGCAATTACAGCTACCCCTCACTTACAGTGCGATTGCACAGTCTCGATTTCACCTCAGCCAGTGGATCAGGCTGTGACAATAAATGATCGAATATAATGTTTATAAAAATTTTATTCATACATTTAATTGGATATTGATCAATTATAAGGTTCATTTCACTGATTTACTGATGCTTAGAAGGACAAAAAATCTAGAAATGAAGGGTGCTGATGTTGACGAGCCCGTTGCTTTTTTGTTTTTTCTTGTTTTTCTTTCGTTCTTTTTTTTGCTTGCGAACTTGATGCCAACGACATAGCTTTAACCAAATATACTTTGCTACCCCGTTTGCTATTCCCAACCAGGAGCCCTCCAGATAGAGCAGAGTGAAGAGTCTGACCAGGGGAAGTATGAATGCGTTGCGACCAACAACGATGGAACCCGCTACTCTGCCCCAGCAAACCTATATGTCAGAGGTAGGAAGCGCGCGTTAAGCACCACCAGCATGCTTATGTCAAACATTACATTAACTTTCTCTTTATGATTCGAGAGGAATTTTTAAATTAGCCAATAAAGTCTGCAGGGGCCATATCGTGTGAGGCTATTGTAAGTATGCTTGATTTGCTAAGTTTAGTTTTTGGTATTGTTTTTTTGTTTTGTTTTGTTTTTGCACTTGACTTACCTGCACTGATTTGAACCTAAAGTTCTCTTTTACATGTTTCTGGCCCTTTCTCTCGATTATCCTGAATCTAACACTGCTTGCTGTTTTTATCTACTAATTGCTTTTAAAACCTAACTGTTGGAGGCGGATTTCCTCCCTCCCCCTCCATCAGCCCTGACTTTTTTTCCCAGCAGTAAACAGCTCCTTTTTCTACCCACTGGTCAACACTGGAAGGACACCTTTAATCCCATTACTTTTGTTGCTGACGATGAATATGTTAAAACACCAAATTCAAGAGTTAAAACAGGAATATAATAATTTCATTATGTAACAGTGGTGAATTTTGTTATCGTGCAATAAAGATGAAATTAGCTGACAAAAGAAAACATTCACAGCTGCACAGCGTTTGAAATATAAAGCTTAACGATTTTGGTAATTGCAACATAGTTCAAGAGCAGCTTTTAGTGATCTCTTTTTTTCCTACAGAGACTGTAATCAACTGTTTTTTTTAAATTTCTTTTTGTTTAGTCAGAATACGTTGCACATTGGTGCACTCTTCTTACTTACTTCTTATTGCACCTAGTATGCAAAGCTTTTTTTTTTGCTTTTATGTACAAAACCCATTGTTTTTGTTCCAGTAATCCAGAAATTTTTCATGTTTAGAGCCTGTATACATATATATATATATATATATATATATGTATATATTTATTTATTTATTGAGTTAATTTTTTATATTTTTCTTCCAAGTATTGCAGTGCTCTTCAGTCCTATGGTTAGCTTTCATTGATTACAGTTTCAAATTAATATTTTATGAGCTATATGATCAACTTTAATTAATATTTTCTATATTTTAAGCTAACCACATGACTTGAGCAGACGATATGTAAAGCAGGTGTTTTTTTCTTCTTATTTAGAAGGATTGAAAATAGACAGGTTAAGACTTTGCTTTGTAACATGGGTGCTTTTGGGTGCAAGCGGCTTCCTGCGCCCTCGAAACAGAAGGTCCTTCTAATTGTTCAAGTAGCATTTGAACACCTAAAACATGGCCTTTTTACTCTCTGTGTTTCCCTTGTTTTTCTCCTTTCCTTATTTCATTTTGTTCTGCATCAAATTCCCTACATCCCTCAGAGCTGCGAGAAGGTTGGTGTGTTTTTTACTTTTTGAACACAACAGAAACAAGTGATTTTTTTTTCTTTTTTGCTACATCTTAAAGACATTCAAAATAAAAAAAAAATGATGTATTACTGTAGACTTTTTTTTTTTTTTTTTTTTTTCTTAAATTTTTTATTT